>LOEQ01006170.1:16141-38846 GCA_001685075.1 Bramus lutescens | reverse complement strand
TATTGAACTGGTCTGGTTGATCCTAATTTACCGGTAAACCACGCCCATCAGAGTCATGCATTTCAGGGTAAGAAATAAAGACAAAACTAGAAAAGGCGATCCAAAACATTTCAATGTCATTTGTCAGGGGTGGGAAGGTGTTGGTTTAGTTTGGTCTTTGAGAAACAATCTTGCTATATAACCTTGAACTTGCCATCTCTGGCCTTAAGCTTCCCCAATACTAGGGGTTAAAGTACACATGCCCAGCTCAAATGGCATCTGTTAATGTTCTGTTTCAAGAGTTGGACTGTAAACGCAGGAATAAACTTCTCTTTAGATAAGTGCTTCTGTTCAAGAAACAGTTCACTAACGAAAGAAAATAAACACTTAAAAAGAAAGCTGTTTTAGATAAAACTATTTTTAAACAAGATACATACTTTTGAAACTGAGTTTTCATCTGAATTGCAAGATGTAAAAGAGACATTTAACCTCTCAGTTGTAAAAATACATTGGCAAGCTGGGTAGTGGTGACACATGCCTTTAATCCTAGTACTCAAGAGGCAGAGGCAGGTGGATCTCTGAGTTTGAGGCCAGCCTGGTCTATAGAGTGAGTTCCAGGACAGTGCAGACTACACAGAGAAACTCTGTCTTGAATAATCAAGCAAAACAATCAAATTAGCAAACCAACTCAATTCTTGTTTTATTGCTATGATAATTTGGAATTAATCAAAAACTTACACACACTAGTCCTTCAATCTTAATTTTTAGAGAATTTAAGACTCTAATAAAACTTTATCCCAAGATCACCAGCAACTCCTCTGGAGTCACTGATGCCAAGTAAGAGCTCTAATCTCTACTGATCTTTCACAGTTTCATTATTCATTTCTAGGTTTCTTCAATACCTCAGACATGCGAGTTGCTCTTCCATGACCAAACAACTTCGCCTTTATCTCTTCTACTTTCCTCCTGTCATCTTCATTTAATTCTGAAATGGAGTATCCACAGTCATGTCCTAAATTAAACTTTAGATTCCAGGCTGGAGAGAAAAAAAAATCACAAACAGTTGATATTTAAAAATTGTGAAACTGCTAATTTTTCAATGACTACATGGGCAAAGAAGACAAGCAACATCTGCCCCTTACTGCCCAGCACAAAGCTGAACATGTGGTCTTAAGTATGTGACATATCAAGAGCTCTTGTATGTGACATACTAAAGGCTACCCACTCTCCAAAGTAGGGTATTTCTATGTAATTCAGGGTAACCCTGAACTCTGATCTGTGTGCCTCGGCCTCCAAGTGCAGGGTTTACAGGTGTGTGCCATCACACATAAAGTTTGAGTTTTGGAAAACATCCTCTACAGACGTACCTCCAAAGAAGCCACTCTAAATGTGGTATTTAAATTTAAATCATTAATCTTAATTTTTATTCTGATCAGAGTCTCTTTACCTCCCCTCTTAGTATCTGCTATATTTACTAATGCTTCTATGATACCTAATACTTTAAATTAATAAACAAAACTAGAGAGATCTTGACAGAATCAAAATGTACAAGGAACAGCACAGTCAGTTAACATCAAGATTCCGAGTCAGTCTTGAAGTTAGGGCTTACGAGCTACTTACAAGTTACTACCCAAAACATTTCCTCATGCCTTAGAGATTGTTATGTACATTACAAAGATACTATTAGAGATTAATGAAGTTAATAAAGATCCTCTTTTAGACTTCTAACCAAATTTTTAGTACTAAAGACCTTCATAAATGTTTTTCCCATACACCTTAGATCAGCTCCAAAAATTTCATCAGAAAACAAAGAAAGCACACATAGTTGCAGGACACAAAATAATTTACAGAAGAGCAAATTGGAGGCATCTGTGTCCCCAAAACAGGGATATTACAATGAAAGAATTAAGGAAGCTCAGACTACTTTCTCAATGTTCATCTGACATGAGAATCTCCTCCTAAAACCAGCTCAGACTAGCACTACTGATCATATAACTTATTTATATCTTTGCTTTTGTTTTCCGGATTTTAGGTAGAAAGTATAGTCATTCTATAGTTCTATAAGAAAATAAATTTAGAAATTCAAATGTCTCATTTTAAACTGCTAAGCTGTAATGTTCACAAGCCTGCATGTGTCTGTATAAGTCAGTCCTTACCTTGGGCTCGGACCTGACACTCCTCTTCCTCCGCCTTTTTAAGTATCTGTTTGGCTTGATTCAATGAGGATTCACACTGCAGAAGGTACTTCACATGTGCAGCCAGTGAATCTACACTACCACAGCCATCCTCACTCTCTGACAATCCCTCCTCTTCGCGGCTATCTGTTATGCTTGTCTTGGGTGAAGTATATGGAAAGAAGTTCAGAAAAACATCAGAAACAGACTTCAAAGACTCGGGTAAATTACTGTCCCATGAGCAGCAGCCATCACTTACATCACTGCTCGAGTCACTCTTTACGAATGTCATCATAGGGATAATAATTTTATTCCCAATGCCTGTACTGCAACCTTCAGGTTCAGACCTCATTACAGACCTGGAAGCTTCCACCTGCCTGAAAGTTCCATCAAATGCCACTCTCGTTGTGCCTTCTGCTTCCTGTAGAGGACTTCTAATCGTAGTTGAACGAATAAACTCCCAATTTTCAACACCGCTCTGGCACCTGAAATTTGTCTGTGTGCCAATGTCCTTCTGTACACACTCAATGTGAGGGATCTCCTCTGTAAATGGCTTCCTCTGGGTACAAACATCAGTTGTGGAGGGTTCTCTGAAGCAAACCATCTTCTTTGACTGTATAAATGAAACATCGTTAACATCTCTGAAAGGAACCAAGGGAGCAGGGAAATTGCATCGTTTCAGTGCTGTATTTTCTGCCTCCACTAAAAGAGTCTGAATTTCTTTAAGAGTTTTAGAACCATGATCTATATCCCGGATTTCCTCACAGCCAACATCACCAAAACCTGAAGATTCTGGCTTACATATGATAACTCCGTCATCAATCTGGGAATTTAAAGGCATACTGTTTGCAATGAGAGAACAAGACTCAGGAGAATTCAAATTATCTATCAGCTTTTGGGCATGTTCTGAGACAAGTTGGTGCTTTTCACTGTGTGAGTAAGTACCAGGAGAAACTATAGGTAAATCAGAAATCTGGTCAGCTTGACCAAGACAACTTGAAACCTTCAGAGCATCTTCAGTTAAATGTCTGTCTGGCAGTTCCTGGGGGTATCCACAGGCTGTATCCAATTTCTCTCTGTGTGAATAAGAACCAGGCAGAGGTACTGGTACACCTGTGCTTACAACAGTTGGTTCTGAGACAGCTGAAATCTTCGGAATATCTTCACTTTGATCTCTATCTGTTAACTGCTTTTGAACAAAAATAGCAGGTTTTACTTTTTGAGGACAGGAACCATGAAAAGCTGTTGGGAATGGAGTCTTTTGATCATCTGGTCCAATCACAGATGAAACTGCAGGCTTCTCTCTATGTAGGTAGGACCTATGAGTAACTACTGTTGGCAACTCAACCTTCTGGTCATCCAGCAGATCTGCAGCTGAAATCTTATGTTTCTCCTTATGTGAGTAGGAGCCAGATGAGATTGTGGGTCTCCTATTCTGGTCAGATAGTCCAGGAACAGTTGAAGCCTTCAGAGAATTTTCAGTTAGAACATGATCTGGTGAGGCTTTTTGATAAAAATCATTCAACTTTTCTCTATGTAAGTAGGAACTAGAAGGTCCTGTTGGAGTCTCAGGTGTCTGTGCTGTAAGTGTAGAACCAGCTGACACTTTCAGGCCCTCTTCTGTGAGATGGTTGACTGGCAACTCCTGTGGAGAGAAAACACTGGCCTCTCTCTGTTTTAAATTTAAAGGTTCTGTTGTTTTCCCAACCTTCTGGACAAATGGTCCAGGATGAACAAAACCACCTAAAGCATCCTCACCAGTATTTGGCAATTCCTGCTGATGAAAATCACTGGGCTTCTCTCTACTTGAGTAGGAAACTATTTGTGCCCGAGTCTTCTGATCAGTAGAGCCAGGTCCTACTGCTTTCAAAGATACTTCAGTAAGATCTGGTGACTCTTGCTGGTAAGAGATGAGGGGCGTTGCATCCTTTGAGTTAGGGATAGAAGGCACTACTCCAGGATCAGCTAAAATTTGCAAAGCTTCTTCAGTAAGATCTGGTAGCTCCTGCTGATAAGAAACACCAGGCGTCTCTCTGTATAAGGGAGTAGAGGACACTACTTGTATTTCAGTTTTCTGTTCAATAGGTTCAGTACCACCTAAAACTTCCAAAGCTTTTTCACTAAGATCTGGAAACTCTTGCTGGTAAGAAGCAGTAGGCCTCTCTATTTTTGAGTGAGAAGTAGAAGGCACTGTTGATATCCCAGTCTTCTGGTCAGTTGGTCCAGGAACAACTGAAACTTTCCCAGCGTTTTCAGTTAGAGGCCTATCTGGCAACTCTTGGTGGTAAGAAACAATGGTATTCTCTAGATCTGAGTATGAAGAAGAGGTGATATGGTCAGCTGGCCCAGAAACAACTGAAACTTTGCAGTCTTTTTTAGTTAGTTGACCATCTGACAAGGCCTGCTGATAGAAAATAATGGGCTTTTCTCCAAAAGAATAGGGAGTCGAATATACTGGTGGCTCCCCAGTCTTCAGGTCAACTGGTCCAGAAGAAGTTAAAACATCCAAAGCTTCTTTAGGAAAATGACCATCTGGCAAGGTCTGTTGGTAGAAAATAATGGATTTCTCTCTAACTGAATAGGAACCTGATGGTCCTGCTGGTGTGCTAGTCTTCTGTTCAGTTAATCCAGAAATCCCTGGAACTTTGAAACACTCTGCAGACAGAGAGTTACCTGACAAGCCAGGTTGGTAAAAAATAATGGACTCCTCTCCAGGGAAGTAAGAACTAGGAGATACTGCTGGTGCCTCAGTGTTCTGGTCAGGTGGTCCAGGAGCAGGTGAAACCTTCAGAGACTCTCCAGGCAAATGACCACCTGGCGGAGCCTGCTGGTAGAAAATCTGAGGCTTCTCTCTTTGTAAGAAGGAAGTACAGGTTACAGTTGGCATAGCAATGCTTTGGTCAACTGTACTAGTAGTAGCTGACGTTTGTAGAGTCTCTTTATATAGAGGAACTGGCAGGGCTGGTTGATAGAAAATACCAAGCCCCTCTTTTTGTGAATAAATAGAGGGCAATGACATTGTTGGGGTCCCTGTATTCTGGTCTACTGATCCAGTGGTACCCAAGACTTTCCGGGCCTCTTCAGTTAGGTAGCTGTCCGGAAACTTCTGCTGATGAGAGATATTGAGCCTCTCTTTATATGAGTAGGAGGCAGAGGTTATAGTTGACATTCCAGAGAGCTGAATACCTGGAGGGGTTGGCTGGTATGGCAAAATAGGCTTTTCTGCAAGAGATGGAGAAGTAGGGGACACTGTTGACAGATCAGTCTTCTGTACAGCTGGCCTCAGGATCAATGTTTTTGCAGACTTTTCTGTTGAATAACTATCTGGCAACTCCTGCTGATAGAAAACACAGGGAATCTCAACATATGGGTGAGAAATTCCAGACTTCTGGTCAACTGGTCCAGATACAAATGAAACTTTCTGAGTCCCTGCAGGTACATGACTGTCTGGCAACTCTTGGTGGTAAGGAACAGTAGGTTTCTTTTTATGCTGGTAGGAACTAGAAGACACTGTTGGAATGTCAGCCTTCTCATCAGCAGATCCAGAATCAGTGGAAACTTTCATACCTTCAGGCAGGTTCTTTGCTCTGTGAGAATAGGAAAAAGGTAATTCTGATAGTAAAGGAGTCTTCTGGTCACCTCGGCCAGGAATAACAGAAATGGGCAATGCTTCTTCAGTTAGATGACTGCCTGATAATGTCTGCTGGTAGAAAGCTTTAGCTATCTCTTTATGTGGCTGGGAAGCAGAGGTTACTGTTGGGGACCAAGTCTTCTCAGCTGATCCAGAAACAGCTGAACCATCCAGAGGCTCTTTGCCTGGATGACTTTCTAACAGAGGATACTGATAGAAAATAGCAGGTTTTATTCCCTTTGAGTTGGGACTAGAGTGTACCGTTGACATCTCCGGCTTCTGACCAGCTGGCCTAGGAGCAGATAACACTTTCCAAGTCTCTTCAGTAAAATGCCTATCTGTGGAAGGGCCTGCTGCTGCTCCAGGCTTCTGATCAACAGGCCCAGGAGCAACAGAAACTTTCCAAGGCTGATGGCTCAAATAACTTTCTGGCAAAGCCTGGTAACAGAAAGTATGAGACTTTTCTCCACACGACAGAGAAGGAAAGGATGGTACAGTTATCCCAACATTCTGGGTAGCTGGTCCAGGAAGAGCTGAACCTCGCACAGTCTCTTCACTTAAATGACTCTTTTGCATTTGTTGGTAGAAAACATTAGGTCCTTCATATGTGTAGGAAGTAGGGAGTGAAGCTGGACTATCAAACCTCTGGTCAGTAGGCCTTGGAGCAGCTGAAGTTTTCATAATGTCTTCAGGTAAATGACCACCTGTTAGGGCTTGTTGATAGAAAACACCAGGCTTCTCTCTTTGTGAACAGGAAGTAGGGATTGCAGGTGATTTCCCAATACTTGGGGTAACTAATCCAAGATGAGCTGATGTTTGGGGAGCCTCTTCAGATAGACGGCCTTCAGGTACAACCTGTTGATAAAAAATACCAGGCTTTTCAGGCTTTTTTCTATGAGAGTGCAAAATGGAGGATACTGCAGGTATTCCAGTCTTGTGGTCAACCAGTTCAGAAAAAACTGAACCGTTCATGGCCTTCTAAATTGAATAGCTCTCTGGAAATCTCTGCTGGGTTTCTCGCTATGTGAGTATAAGGAAGAGGGTACTGCTGTTGCCTCAGTCTTCAGGTTGGGGGGTAACAGCAGAAACTGTTAATGACTGGCCTATTGCATGACCACCTGGAAAAATACTGAATTTTCCCTATGTGGTTAAGAAGTAGAAAGTGCTGACAATACCTTCTGGTCAACTAATTCAGGAATATTTGCAATGTTTAGACTCTCTTTAGTGAGATGCATATCTGTCAATACTTCCTTGTTTACAATATAAGCGTGATGATCAACAGCATTCAGAGAACTTACAGCAAAATGAGATAAATCCTCAAAGGACAAAGGTGAATGTGTTCCAATGTCTGAATCTCCAAAAGTGTTAGTGATATCTGGTTTCAACTTGGATTGAGTAATTGCAACTTTGCCTCCTTTAGAAGTGTCTCCTTTAAAAAGAAACAAAAAACAAAAATAAAAAATACAATGATTTGTTAATGTTATATAAATACATATTCTTGCAATTCATTTTTTTTCTTTTGCCAATGAGAGATGAGTCAGCAGATAAAGCACTACTGAGCAAGCCTGACAACCTGGACTCAGTCCCTGAGACTCATGTGAAGATGGCAGGAGAGAACTAACAAAGTCTTTCTGAGCTCTACTCACGTGCCGGAGTCCACACACACACACACACACTAAAAAATTTTGAAACTTTAAAAATTCCTTTCTTTGTACACAAATACAAATTAAGAAAGGAAGCTTTATTACTTCAGGCCTTTAAAAATTTAGAATTCTATAGAAATAACAAATGAAATAGATGTAAAGAAGATATTAACTATAAGGCAAACTAAAGTAAAAATAATTAGCAACAGAATTAATGGCTCAAAAATAACAGAATATGCATTTACAAATTGTTATATGGGTCTTAAAATTGGGAGTTTTTAAGGATTTTCAACTGAATGTTAGGTCTGGGATTTGATTTCTTCCTACTTTCAATCTAACAGCCTGCTATTATACTATGAGTGGTGGCAGGAGACATAAGACCCTCAGTTACAGAAAATAAACAAAATTATTATCCATGGTCCAACAAATCACCAGCTTAGTTAGCTTCAGTGTTTCTCTGGCTAACCCAGGTCTATTCCCAGTACCCACACAGCATCCTAACAACCATCTTTACGTTCCAGAGGATCTGATGTCCTCTCTTCTAACCTCCGTAGGCACCAAGCACACACATGGTAAAACATACATGCAAACAACAGACTCATACAAATAAAGTAAAAAAATCAATTAAGAAGAGACTTCTCTGGTCCTCGAGTCCAGTGGAGGCATTGAACTACAGAGCAGATAGGCACTATGCATGTATAGTTTCAAATTACTTTCTCTAATATTTATTTTTTTAAATAAATGAAACTGTACAAGTCTCTAAGAAGTCTGAACTACACGGCACAGGGAGTTATGAACAGTTTTGATAAGAACCATTCTGCATAAATAAGGATTCAAGGTGGGTAGAAAGGGAATGGGGACATCTGAGCAGCACAAGCTAACAAAGCTTTCTGTAATGGCAGACTTGTTCTATTTCAGTCAGTTTAAAACAGTAATTTTAAATGACGCTTAATCTGTCTGAATAGCCATTTAAAAACATAACACAAATGTCAAAAGTCTGACAGCTTGCTCAATCATCCAGTAATTTACTTAAGAAATATATGTACTATATGCTCAGACATTGTTCCAAATACAGACTATAAAGCAAGAGACAAACAATCCTACTTCACATACTTTACAAGATAGCAGGAAAATTCACAACAGATAAACTAGTAAAATCATGGTTTGTCAAATGTTGGCAATAAGATTATTAAATATAACAAGTATTATCTATATTTTACATACAAGAAAGTTTCCTCTCTCCAAAAAAGAACTATATGATCGAGTTTCTGAATGTAGGGCTCTCGCTAACATGCACACTCTTGATTCAGCAGGTCTCAAGGTACAACCTGAAATTCTACACTTCTACAAGTTCCACAGTGACCCAGTGCTGGAGTACTTCAACCTTTCAATTCTACTTCTGATTTACAGATCCCTTCTACTGCAACCGAATCCCCTTCTCTAAAGCTATTGTTGAGCATCAACTGATAACTGAATGTTGAAAGAAAGAGGGTGAGCAATGAGTTGCAAAGACAGAGAAGTATCAAGTGTTAACTCTTCGAGAAAACAAAAAGCAAAGGAAAACATGAAATGCAATATAACCTGAGGAAAAAATGTGGGGTATGAATATTTTTATGAAAAATATTCATGAAGTTAATAAGCCAAAACAGATCAACAAAGCAAAATCTTATTTCCCCCAAAGACTTTACAATGTATGTAAGTTTTCACTTCCTTTTGACTACTGCAAAAAGTATTAGCAACACCATGAAGGAAGCAAATGAGATGAGTGGCCAAGGACTGAAGACATAACCCAGACCTCAAAAGATGGAGAGGTTTATATGCGCTAATGAGACCTGGGGAGAAAGGAAAAGATTAGTAAAGGAAACTTGAGGGGGTAAGAGGTAAGCTGCTGAAAGGGCAAGAGACTCGCGGTGTTAAAGAAGAAACTCCCCTCAGTTCTGTGCAAACTTATAGGCATATCAAAATATTAGAAACATCCATGGTCATACATCTAGTAANATTAGCAACACCATGAAGGAAGCAAATGAGATGAGTGGCCAAGGACTGAAGACATAACCCAGACCTCAAAAGATGGAGAGGTTTATATGCGCTAATGAGACCTGGGGAGAAAGGAAAAGATTAGTAAAGGAAACTTGAGGGGGTAAGAGGTAAGCTGCTGAAAGGGCAAGAGACTCGCGGTGTTAAAGAAGAAACTCCCCTCAGTTCTGTGCAAACTTATAGGCATATCAAAATATTAGAAACATCCATGGTCATACATCTAGTAAGTATATTTGGAAGTGTTTGTACAAGTAAAGAATTCATGATGACAGATGGCTAACTGACATTTTTTTACTCTCTCAACCCTGGGAGAGAGAAATAAACTCACCAAGTATTACTACTTAGCTCCTGAATTCACAAAGATCATTTTCAGAACTGGATTGATTTAAAGTTTTGCTTACAGAAAAGAAAGGATATTGCCAGAGGAAAGCCATTAATGGACCATAATTGCCTTCCAAAGTGAAAGGTGCACCTAACAGAATGTTATCAAGACTAGAGACTCAGTCAAGATTTGGTCAAGAACTCTTCCCAGAAAGCAAATGCTTATTTACATAGAGGCCTCCTTAAGTGAAAGAACAGCATATGAGGACCTGAAGCAGTTTTCAGCCTGAGTTAATAAAGTTAATAATTGTTGTCTTCATTGCTCACAAATAACACGAGATGCCATCCCAGACTTCCATTCTACAGGTGACTAAGGGCTATTATTCACCATTCCAACTCGGTTGCTAGGCGTATTAACACTAACACACCGAAACAGATCAGTGCATTTCTGAGGGTTGGAGAGATGACTCAGTACTTGCAAGAGCACTTGTTCTTGCAGAGTTCTGGATCTGGATTCAATTCCCAATAGCAAAATGGCAGCTCAAAACTCCAGCCCGGGAATCTAACCAGTTCCAAGGAATCTATATCATCCTCTTAGCCTTTGAGAGCACCAGGTATGCACAGGGTGCATATAAAACAACCATACACATAAACAAAAATAAATAAAATTATAGAAAAAATAATGGACTTCAGAATAAAAATGGGCTATAAACAGGAGTTTCAAAGCTAAAAACCTATAGGTGGTAGGGAAGGCTCACATGCTGCTCTTGGGCATCAAATCTTAGCAGACTGGCCCTGAAACGTTTCTTTCTTCTCAGAATCAGAGAGATTAAAGGAGATCAGAGAAATGAGGGCAGTGACTGACGGCACTGAGACAGACTCTACACCTCTACATAAACAAGTGATGTAACTGGGAGATGGAAGTCAATTCTCTTGACCAGGTTTCTCTGTGTAGTTTTGAAGCCTGTCCTGGAACTTGCTCTGTAGACCAGGCTGACCTTGAACTCACAGAGATCCACCTGCCTCTGCCTCCCAAGTGTTGGAATTAAAGGTGTGTATCACCACCAACCAGCTATTATTTTTATCTAATTAATATTTATTTCTTTTACTCAATCCTCCACTTTTTTAATTTTTGAAATTATAATTACATTTCTCTCTTCTCATTCCTCCCCATCCTCCTTCAAACTCATGGCCTCTTTTTTTCACTAGTTGTTACTGCTTGAGTGTGAGTGTGTGTGTGGTCCTAAATATAACCTGCTCAGCCCATATAATGTGACTTGTATGCATGTTTTCAGAGCTGACTATTTGGCATTGGACAACCAATTGGTGTGCTCTCCTGGGGAAGATGACCTCTACTGCTCCCAGCTTTCCTCAGCTGCCTACAGTTCCTTGTTAGGGTTGAGGCCTCATGGGTTTTTTCCCCATCCAGTGTGGTGTGTTCACTGGATCACCCCCTGCTTATATTTGGACTGTTATGTTGGTGAGACTCCCCTTTTGTTCTTCTCTCCCTCTTCCCTATCATAGGCCTCTTACAGAGATTGGCTTAGTCATATTGACTAAATCAGACAGAGCAGCTCAAATACAACACTTAATTCATTTTTTATATCTCCTGTTCTTTCATTCATTTTTTTTTCAATTGCCTTACTTGACAATTTTTTAGATAAGTTATTTCTGTATGGGAGAAAGGCTCTCTCACAACGCACATGGTGGTTCAGAGCCTCCTGAGTGCTGGGAGGTTGCCTGACTATTTCTTTTGTCTTCCCATTCTACCTTTCATTAGAGCCACCTTATACTCCTCCTTTTTTTCCATATTGTTACACCTTTCTACTTACTTTTCTGTTTTTCTCCATTCTAGTCTTGCTCTGCTTATTTTCTTTGTATTCCTAATGTCAGTAACTAATATCTTAGTATGCACTATATTGGCCTTGTTCTTTTATTCCTCAAAACTCACTGGAGTTGGAGGTTTGATGGTTTTTTTCTTGGCTATTCCTATATCTTCATAATAGTGTTACCCATCAATTGTGGTTACTTCCTACAGTTTACAGTCTGTACTTGCAGGAGCTAAAGACCGTGTCCAGTGCCCAGAACATTTGTGCTAAAGGTTAAGCTACAAATACTATTGAGAAAAACTACACTTCATCCTTATTACAGTAACTTAGTCCTGGATGAATAATGAAAATACTTAAACTGAAAGAAAACAAGTGATTAAAGAAACCCATCTAATTCTGTATATGCCAAGTTCCAGTACAGAAACACAAAAAACATGAAAAAAATCAAGGGACTACGATTCCTCTAAAAATTACATTATAGTAACAAATTTCAATGAAAATAAAGTAAAAACCAAAGACAAAGGAATTCCAAAAACAGGTTTTAAAAATGTCCAACAAAATCAAAGAAAACATAAACTCCCGAATGAATTCAAAAACAACACAAGTAACCATCCAACCGAAATAAGAAAGCCAATACAAGATATAAAATATGAATTCAACAAAGAGACAAAATACTAAAAAATCAAATTGAAATTTTGGAAATAAAAAGCTAAGTCAATCAAATACACTGGAAATTCACACCAAAGGAATGTATTAGGGCTTGAAGACAAGGTAAATGAAGGAGCACATTCAGACAATAATAAAAGTTAAAAAAAAAAGTATGAACAGTACATATGGGACTACTGAAAGACTAAATTAACAAATCATGGGCACAGAAAAAGTACAATCTAAAGGCAGAAAAAATGTATTCAATGAAAAAAAAAAAAGAAAATCTCTCCTAGAGAAAGAGGTAGTCATCCAGATAGATACAAGAGGCACTTAGAACACCAAATAGACAAGACGGAAAAGGAATGTTGACATGACATACTGTAGTTAAATCATTAAGTATATAGATCAAAGAAAAAATGTTGAAAGCTACATGAAAGACATGCCAGTCACATAAAGGCAAAACTACCAAAGTAATAGCACATTTGTCACAAGAAATTTTAACAGCCTAGATGTAAAGCTCACTATAACCAGCAATGTTGTCCTTCATGAATAAAGTGAAACGTTCTATGGTAAACATAAAGTAAAGGAGTTCATGGCCACGACTAAGCCAGCACTGGAGAAGATTCTTGAAGGACTCCCTATACACTGAAGAGAGAAAAACACATTCATGAGGTCACAAAGTAAAAATAAGATCTTTTAGATGAGTAACTTTTTCAAATGAAAGGACTAAATCTGATAAACAACAAAACCAAAATGATATCCCTCATTATCATAATTCTGACACAATAACTCAACACAGTAATAGTGGGTTCACGTCATTCGCATCAATAGACATGGTATTGGAATAAAAAAAGAGTTAACCCAACAACAGTGAAATGACCTTTAAGAGACTTCACAGAACATCCCACCCAGCTTCTTAGTAGCCTGGGACTGTTTCCAAAAACAGACCATACTTTAGCAAAGCGAGTCTTAACAATTACATGAAAATTAAAATAATTCATAAATTCCATCTGATCACAGCAGAATAAAGCAAGAAACCAACAAGAGAAACTACAGAAAATATGAACAACACATCACTGATGATGAATGGGTCAAAGAAATCAGGAGAGAATTTTTTAAGTACTGGAATTAAAGCAAAACCAAAAACCTATGGGAAAGAATGAAGCAGTTCTGAGAAGGAACTTATGGCTATACATACCAACATCTAAAGTCAGAGCTTTGAAATAGAAAAATAAGAACAAGCCAAATGTGAAATCAGCAAACAAAAATAAGGATCAGAATAGAAACTATTGAAATGGAAACACAAAGAACAGGGAGTCAATGAAACAAAGAAGTGGTTCTCTGACAAAATGAGGTTAGCAAATCCTTAGCCAAACCAGCTGAAAGAAAGAATACACAAATTAATAAAATTAAAGATAAAAAGGGGCAATATTACAACAGATAACAATAAAAATCAGAAGATCATTAAGGCATACCAATATGAAAACTCATATGGCAATAAACTGGAAAATCTAAAAGAAATCAGATAAATTTCTAAGTATATATTGTCTTAGTTACTTTTTATTGTCATGGAAATACAATGACAAAGGCAACCTATAAAAGAAAGCATTTAATTTGAGGCTTATAATTTCAAAGGGTGAGTCTATGACCATCATGGCTACTAACATGGTAGACGGCAGGCAGACAAGCAGGTGTATGGTCCCAGAGCAGTAGCCAAGACCTTACATCTTGACATACAACCACCAGGCAGAGAGAGAGCTAACTGAGAATACTGTGGACTTTTGAAACCTCAAAGCTCACTCACATTAACACACATCCTCCAACAAAGCCACACCTCCTAATCCTTCCCAAACAGTTCCACCAACTGGGGACCAAGTATTCAAATAAATGAATCAATGGCAGGCTATTTTCATTCAAACCACCATACATGCGAACTACAAAAATTAAACCAAGATATAAATAACTTAAACAGATCTACAACAAACAGTAGTTTAAAAAAAATCAACTGGGCTGGAGAGATGGCTCAGAGGTTAAGAGCATTGCCTGCTCTTCCAAAGNCTCTGACAAAATGAGGTTAGCAAATCCTTAGCCAAACCAGCTGAAAGAAAGAATACACAAATTAATAAAATTAAAGATAAAAAGGGGCAATATTACAACAGATAACAATAAAAATCAGAAGATCATTAAGGCATACCAATATGAAAACTCATATGGCAATAAACTGGAAAATCTAAAAGAAATCAGATAAATTTCTAAGTATATATTGTCTTAGTTACTTTTTATTGTCATGGAAATACAATGACAAAGGCAACCTATAAAAGAAAGCATTTAATTTGAGGCTTATAATTTCAAAGGGTGAGTCTATGACCATCATGGCTACTAACATGGTAGACGGCAGGCAGACAAGCAGGTGTATGGTCCCAGAGCAGTAGCCAAGACCTTACATCTTGACATACAACCACCAGGCAGAGAGAGAGCTAACTGAGAATACTGTGGACTTTTGAAACCTCAAAGCTCACTCACATTAACACACATCCTCCAACAAAGCCACACCTCCTAATCCTTCCCAAACAGTTCCACCAACTGGGGACCAAGTATTCAAATAAATGAATCAATGGCAGGCTATTTTCATTCAAACCACCATACATGCGAACTACAAAAATTAAACCAAGATATAAATAACTTAAACAGATCTACAACAAACAGTAGTTTAAAAAAAATCAACTGGGCTGGAGAGATGGCTCAGAGGTTAAGAGCATTGCCTGCTCTTCCAAAGGTCCTGAGTTCAATTCCCAGCAACCACATGGTGGCTCAAACCATCTGTAATGGGGTCTGGTGCCCTCTTCTGACCTGCAGGCATATACACAGACAGAATATTATATACATAAAAAAAGTTTAAAAAAATAAAATAAAATAAAAAAATCAACTAAAAACATCCAGGCCCAAATGGTGTCATTTGCTGAATTCTATTGGACCTTTTCTAAAACTCTGAATATTTTCTTAGTGTGTTGCACACACAAATACTAGCTGAGATGGTTAAACAAGAATGGTCCCCATAAGCTCATATATTAGAACACTTAATCACCAGGGAGTGGAACTCTTTGAAAGGATTAGGAGGTATGGCCTAGTTAGAGGAAGTGTGTCACTGGGTACGGGCTTTGAGGTTTCAACAGGTCTTGCCAGGCCTGGGTTCTCTCTCTCTCTCTCTGCCTGTGGGTCAGGATATAAGGGTCTCAGATACTACTGCAACCATGGTGTATACGATGTCATGCTCCCCATCATGATAATAGACTAAACCTCTGAAAGTATAAGCAAACTCCCAGCTAAACACTTCCCTTTATAAGAGTTGCCTTGGTCGTGGTGTCTCTTCACAGCCATAAAACAATGACTAAGACACCAGTGTAACATTGTGAATTAGAAGTCAGAAGAAAACATTCAAAAGGCAGTCTCTCTTTCTAGGGATCAAACCCCATGTTTGTATAGCAAGTGCTTTTGCCTACAAATCATCTCTCTGGCTCTCTACCAAAGCTTTTTTTTTAAACATTATTTATTGACATGTGTGTGTGTGTGTGTGTGTGTGTGTGTGTGTACACCACATACATGCAGTATCTGCAGAGGTCAGAAGAAAATATGAACTGGTATGAACTGGAGTTACAGATGTTGTTAACTACCATGTAGTTACTGGAAATCAAACCCAGGCCCTCCAGAAGAACAGCCAATGCTCTTTAAACATTAAGTCATCTCTCCAGCCCTTACTAGACCTTCAAAGAACATTAAAGGTCCTCAAAGTATTCCATATAATAAAAAAGGAAAAAACACTACCAAATTCATTTTATAAAACCAGTATTACCCTGATAATAATGATGGATGAGGATCCACAAAAAAGAAAATTATAGACCAGTAAACCAGAAGAACCCGGACACTTAAAATCCCAGTAAAATACTTGTAAAACTAAATTCAATAACAAATTATAATGATCATTTACCATGAATGACCAAATTAAGAGTCATTCCAGGGAATGGAAGAATGATTTGGCATTACGTAAGTCAATAAGCATAAATACTCAGAAATCATACAACAATCTCAACAGATATAGAATCTCTGTCAAAGTCCAACATCCCTTAATAATGAAAGCCATGAAGAAACTAGAAACTAAAGAAACATCTCAATATAATAAAGGCTACATATAAGCCAACATTTTCCTAAATGGGAAAAAACTGTAAGTCTAAGGGTATCTACCCTTTCCAATCTGATTAAATATATTGTTTGAAGTCTTATGAAGTCTTGCCTATAACAATAAGACAAAAATAAAAGAGATACAAATAGACAAGAAAAAGAAGTCAAAGTACTCCTGTTTGCACACAATATGATCATATACTTAAGAAGTAGGACTTGGCGAGATGATTCAGCAGGTAGAGAGTGTTTACCATACAAGCCTGGTAACCTGAGTTCAATTCCCAGAACCCATAATGGAAAGAGAGACCAACTCTCAAAACCTCTCCTCTAAAGTCCAGCAGGCACCGAAGAAACAGAGACAACTGAATTTCTGAAGCAATCTGCAAAGTTCTACTTTAGTGGTATCATCTATGTGAACACTTAAGGAGACCTTTCTGGTCCAACACTTAAGGACTTAGAATGACTGTCCATTTTCACAAAGAAAGGAAGAAGAAAGTCTTAGATGATGGTGCTTGTTGATTTAAGGTTTGGCAAGGGCATCATACAAATAGAGGATGCCATTGAACTGTGTTCATATTCAAAGAGGGTGACAAGGGATCATTCCAAGGTCCTTACTTTAATTGGCACTAAGAGTCCTTGTGATCTTATTCCCTACCAAAGGTTCCACTTCCTAATACTATCACTAAACAAGTAAGAATTTCAGTGTGAACATTTCAGGAGACACAATCATTCGAATCATAATGAATTCCCATGTTCACAAAGGAACACTTTTCATGACTTAAAGGCAATAGCAACTGAGCTCAAGAGAAGTGTGGATGCAAATAATCTTATACAGAAGAGCATGGGAGAGCACATTATGAAGAAGAAAGCAGTATTATCTGCTGAGGGAGGTGGTATGGTGTGGGATGTCCTTCTGTACACTGTGAATGTGTGTTGTTTTAATTAGTTAATGAATAAAGCTGCTTTGGCCTGTGGCAGGGTAGAATATAGCTAGAAGGGAAAGCAAAACTGAATACAGGGAGAAAGAAGGTGGAGTCGAGGGAGACATTAGCAGCTGCCTGAGAAGCAAGGTATGAAGTGACAAGCCTCGAACATCGTGGTAAAATATAAACTGATAGAAATGGGTTAATTTAAGTTGTAAGAACTAGTTAACAGTAAGTCTGAGCTAATAGGCCAAACAGTATGTAATTAATATTAAGCCTAAGAGTGATTATTTTAAAAGTGGTGCAGGACCAGGCAGGACAAGAAACCTCCAGATATAAATGGCACCCACTGTCTAGCACAGATCCACAAGAAACCTAAAAAAGCTGTAAAGGGGTTCTAAATGCACAGAAACAGAGCTGCACTGGGCTTCCTAGTCACTCATGCCATTACAATACAGAGATGCATTGTACAGAGATGCATCTCCGGACAGCTGCCCACAAAATGGAGCCAGCTGCCAACCACCATGAGCTAAGCAGCATGGCCAACTCCCGCAGTCTCTCACTGGCTGAAGTACAAAGAAGCTTCTCCCAGCACTGCCTGCAGGCTTGAGAACACAGCCAAAGGTCTAAGAGCACAGCTGTATACTACTTAGTACTGTTTCCCAGAGTTGGGAAGGTTAAGTGTGACTCACCTGGGTACCTCTGCCATGTTGAAAAGTTGAGCGGGGTAGAACCAAGAGCCAAAGCAGCCACTTTGGTCTTAGCCATGCCCACTTACCAATTTAAAGCAGCGATCAGAAAATAATTACAGATACACAATAAAGGCAGATTCAGACAAAAAGCACTCTAAAAGAGTCACAATGTGATAAATATGCATAGGCTTGGGAGAGAGAAGATAAAGGGTAAACAGAGTCATAGAATAAATGAATAAAGATAATAAACTGAGGTTCTTAAGAAGGAAATAAAGTAATAAAAATTATAATAAACCATTTTAAAATACACAGGCAGTCTAGATTATGTATACTATTGTATTTTCTTTGAATTTTTTGACTGTTAATGAGCTAACTGCAGAGAGACATTTGATTGTAAGGGCTGCTAAGCTAAACCAACATAAAGGTATTTTTGAAAACTTCAAAATTTGGGTCTAAGGATATGTTGCTTTGGAATAGAGGTTCTGTTTAAAGGTGAGAAGCTATGGATTCCTCCCAGATTAATATGCTTTGATCAAGTAAGAGCCCTGGTCTCCATGGGAGCAATGACCCAGGTGACCCAACATCCAGAACAGCTTCAAGGCAACTGGCTGAGACTTTACAGCCTCACAGACTACTACAGCCAAGATTTAACTATATTCTAAATTTTCTCAGTATCCCAATAAGATTACCAGTGCCCATAGTCGTTAAGTACTATAGAAAACTACGTGCACGGGGCTGGAGAGATGGCTCAGAGGTTAAGAGCACTGGCTGCTCTTCCAGAGGTCCTGAGTTCAATTCCCAGCACCCACATGGTGGCTCACAACCATCTATAGCAAGATTTGGTGCCCTTTCTTGGTATGCACGTGTTCATGCAAGCAGAACATTGTATACATAATAAATATATAAATCTTTAAAAAAAAAAGAAAAAGAAAAGAGAACTACATCCAAATTCCCAAAATATTGTTTATAAATGTTTGTTTTCATTTAAAGGCTGTTAGTTACAAATAGTTAATGATCACAGTCAATCTCTTTCTAAAGAAAAAAGGGAGATATGATATACTAATGATAAAAAAGGTAGATTATTGAATCTACTTTAATCCAAAAAACAACTGTTAGTCTAACAATACTTTATATTGGTATGGATTTTGGTTTACTGATACAAATTTAAGGTCAATTTTTGTTACAATATATGTATATTTCTACTCTTGTTAAGATATTATGTTTACGCAGCTCATTTAAAAATGTAATATATACTTAAGAAATACAAATAGTCATCTATAATAGTCAAATATATAGTTACGTTAGTTAGATTTTCTAGATATGCAGAGATATATTTCAGGTGGAGAGGTAATCTTCAAACGCAACAAAGACCTACAGAATATGGCATTAAAAAATGTTTTAAGAACTTAGACTTCTCTCAACAGTGACACATGTCTGCTCCTGACAGCATTAATTACTTTAAGAGGATGATGGGCATAAAGAAAACTCCTTACAGAATTTGCTTTCATTGTGGCAAGGCTAGCCATTTGGGCAAGAAACAGCTCTTGCCTGAACTGCTTGACTGTATGCTATATAAATTGGACATGTAGGACCCATAGGAAAATGACTACTAAACTTCATAAAAATAAGGTAGGATAGTCCTTTATGGTTCCTGCTTCACAAAAGAAATCACCAGATATTCTGCAGGTCACAAAAGAAAGCCACTGATAAACTGTCAATACAGGTTGAGCAAATTTCAAATTTCCTACTTCACTAAAAAGTGAAGATACTATTATTACCCTATAGGCTAAAGATGGATGATCCAACATTACAGAACTTTGGGTGACCAGGCAGTCAGATATTTCTGTCATTTCTAGAGTTTTAAGTTGCTTACAATTACACTTCCTGTTTATTTAGGTAATAAATCCTTCTGGGGTCTTTGACAGAGTTCAAGACTAGATAATTATAATTACAGTTTTCCTCAGTTATGATGATAAATTATATATAAAACTTAAAACTCACAAAGAATAGATAGAGTATTTTCTTTAATTTTGCCAAATATAAATAGAATAAATAATTATAACTGTAATTCTTGATTGATACCTGTTTTGCTATATATATAATTTTACAATATTAGAGTTAAAACCTTCCTTTTTAATTAGACAGAAAAGAGAAGATGCTATGGGATGTCCTTCTGTACATTGTGTATATATGTTGCTTTTATTGGTTGATGAATAAATATATTCTACAGCAGAATAGAATAGAGCTAGAAGGGAAAGCCAAACTGAATATAGGGAGAAAGAAAACAGAGTAGAAAACTTAGAATTTTCCAGGCATGGTGGCATACACCTTTAATCCCATAGCTCAAGGTAGAGGCAGGCAGACCTCTGGTTCAAGGCCAGGCTGGTCACCACAGTGAGTTCCAGACAGGCAGAGCTACACAGTGAGACCCAGTCTCAAAAAAAGAATATGGAAAAAAGAAAAAAAGAAAATGAAACAGAATTTACATTGAAAGGAAAACTAGATGAAAATGACTAAATAAAAAAGATTGGAAGATAATCCTCAGAAGTAAATTGACACTGGAGAGAATGATTCTATGATAATAGCTTAAGGAAGCTGATGGTATTACTTATCCAATGCGCAAAAGCCTCAAAGTCAATGATGCCAATAGTGTTACTCAGTCTAAGGGCTGAGAAACTGCCTAAAGGTAAATAACCTGATTTTCTGATATCCAAGGCAGGAAAATGGTATCCCAGTGTGCCTTTATGTTCAATCCAGGTCTCAACCAATTAGATGGACTCACAATTTGGTCTACTTATTCAACTCTCTTCCTCATACTCTTACAGGTATATACAGAAATACTGTTACCAATTATCTAGTGTATAGGTTAATTTTTTTGCCAACTTATCCCAAGTTACAGTGATCTGAAAGGAGAAAAATCTCAACTGAGAAAATGCCTCCATAAGTTCTGCTTGTACGCCAACTGTGGGGCATTTTCTTGATTAATGACTGATGTGGGAAGGGAACACCTAGCCCATTATGGATGATGCTAACCACTGTGCAGGTGGTTCTGGGATATGTAGAAAACAAATGGAACAAGCCTGGAAGTAGCATTTTCTCTGTTGCTTCTGCTTCAGTTCCTGCCTTGAGTTCCTGCCCTGACTTCCCTTAGTTATGAAGTAGACCTGAGAGTTGTAAGATGGCCAAAGTGTTATCACAGTAATACTGGGCATCTCTTAATCCATCTAACTGCTAGAAAGGCATGGCAAGATAATATTCATAAACTAGATAAGGAGGACATGTAGGGTCTCCAATTTCTAGATACATACCTGTTGACCGTGTAAGAGCTGTTGGTTGAGTGTCAAGAGATACCCTCAACATTCTGAGATTGGGGGAATGATATTTTGACTCACTAGTTGGTTCTTGAGGAACAAATGAAGATAATGGAGATGGAAAAGGCTGGCTAATGTCCAAATTAGAATGGTCTACCTATGAAATTAGAAAAGAAACATTAAAAAACAAAACACAAAGAGTCTATTAATTTGACACTTGGCTAAAAAACAAACTTCATTAAATGAACACTTAAGAGGTTCAATAATTTTATTTTAATCTTTTTAACTTTAATTTTATTTTACATATTTGAGTGTTTTGCCTACATGTATATCTGTGCACCTCATACAGAGTTCAAAGGAAGTTATTGGATCTCCTGGAACTAGAGTTAGTTATGAGTCACCATGTGGATACTGGAAATAGAACTTGGGTCTTCTTCAAGAACAAGCTGAGCTGGAGAGATGTTGCAGCAGTTAAGAGCACTGGCTGCTCTTTCAGAGAATCTGAGTTCAATTCCTAGCACCCATATGAAATCTCACAACTGTATGACTCCAGTCTCTGAGGATGCAATACCCTCTTCTGGTTACCAAGGGCACTATATACATGTGAAGGGAAAACATCCATACACAAAATAAAGTACATCTTTAATAGAACAAGTACTCTATAACCTATCTCCCCAAACCAACACACTGGGGAGTTTTACCAGTTACTTACGATCATATTCTTTCCAGGTGTGGTGGCATAGGCCTGAAATCTCAGAAAGAAGACTGAGGCAAAAGGATCACAAGTTTGATGCCAGCGGATGCTAACAGTGAGATCTGGGCCAGTCTAATAACAAGGTGACACTCATATTCTCAAGTCATTTGAATTCATATACATATCACATTTTGTTTGGTGAAAACACCACTGATGGTTTTATGGTTTAGAATGCAGCCATACAGAATATCACATATCACTAACTAGTGGCATTAAAGCATAAACATGAGCCTGGTGGTGGTGGTGCACAACTTTAATCCCAGCACTCAAGGAGGCAGAGGCCAGCGGATCTCTGCGAGTTCAAGGCCAGCCTGGTCTACAAAGCAAGTTCCAGGATAGTCAGAGATAGAGAAACAAACAAACAAACAAAACACACACACACAAAAAGGCATAAACATGCATAATTTCCATGGAATTCATAGGATACTTAGGTAAAAATATAGTACTATTTGGTTTATAAAAGATTAGTCATGCCATCTCATAACAGAATACAAAAATAAACATAAGCATAATTTCATTTATTATCTATTTATTTACTTATCTGGAGATGGGATCTATCTATCTATCTATCTATCTATCTATCTATC
>LOEQ01006169.1:20285-69277 GCA_001685075.1 Bramus lutescens | reverse complement strand
GAGAGAGAGAGAGAGAGAGAGAGAGAGAGAGGGAGAGGTATATATACTGCTAGGGTCCAGCCTTTTCAGGATTAGCACATTACAGGCTATGATCGTGAGGATTAAATTAAACAAAAGGGACAGAAATATGAAAGAAATAGCAGAGAGAAACACAGAACTGTACCAGGAGGGAAATTCAGTGAATACTGAAAATCGATTGTATTTATTTTTCATATACTTATATATACTCCACTCAAAAAGGAAGTGGGGAGGCAACAGACTTCATTTCATTAACCACAATATAAGGAATAGACCAGGCATCCCACAGGCAGCCACTGTCTGGAACCTTCTGCCAATCTCCTCGAAGGAATAGACTTGAATTCTCTGACCTCTGATCAAGATAGAACACATCCACCTCTATACTCAAAATACTAATTAACCATATCATAATTCAGGATCTTTTGTTTGCAGCCACACCTGCTATTAACAACTTTGAGAGAGCAAGAATAAGCTCAAACTATCTTACCTTTAGTCAAGGTGGAACAGACTCACATCTGTGGGTCCTAACAATATACTAAGTATACATAGTATATATACCTATATGCAGTATGGTATAAAATTTAATTTAAGTAATTCATATTGGAATAAAAGAAGTATTATCTGCCTCCACCAAGGTATCACAAGGTATATTATCGAAACTAAACCCTGGGCATTTAATGTTATTCAACAAATTCTGATATTGTTGAAAAACAAAAGGTTCATAAATATAATGGACATTGGCATACCAACAAAGAAAACAGAAGACGCTTCTGGTAGAAGGAAGAAGGCCTATCAGTGCAGTGATTTTGTTTTACTAGCCTGCAGAGAAAAATCCTGAGAAAATATGGGGAAAAACAACATGCTTAAGTCACTCAGTCTTGGCATGGGACTGTCACATTAACTGATGCAACACATAATGAGTATGGTTGCACTCTTACAAATATGTCTTAAAAGAGAATTCAGTATGCAGTGATTTTGTTTCCTTTTTTTTCTTCCCATGATATATATATGCATATTTATTCATTGAGTCAGGATCACTCAATCAAACCCAAGTTATCCATACATCCAGTCTGGCCGGTCCTCTTGCTTTTCAATTCCTGAAGCAAGTAAGTAGCCATCCAACATTTACACGAATTCTTATTATTCAAATTTGGTACTCACGTGTGTCAGACACTTTAACTATTAAGCCATCTCTTCATTATAGACAACAATGACTTTTAATGAACTATATATGTAAGTTGTATTATTTTCTATACAGCCTATGGTGAAACTAATCAACTTGTTATTATAATTGGGAAATATCTGCATAGGAACAATTGTCTGCTTTTCTTTCATCATGCACTTCAGACAGAGATATCTTTATACCATCAACTCTGATTGTTATCTAAGTGTCTATTGCTAACCCAACTGATAATTATCCTGCCTGAAAGAAATTATATGTGTTGGTCCTGAATGTGCTGTCTGTGGGAATACGTGATAGAGAGCTATCAACTCTATGGATAATCTCAGAAAAGCTTTCTTTTAACTCTGCTCATGGATATTCAAACAGCTTATTAAACAGTGGCTATTCATCTTCATTACATGACTGGCCAATGCAATTAAACTGAGGTAATGACAACTTCATTGTGTTAGATAGAATGCAAAATTAATATTATACTTTCAATTCATCTGATCCTCAAGCTGGCAAAGAAGGTAGTTTATGAAGCAATATGCTCTGTTTTTCTTTGCATTTGGAATTTATAGTTGAATAGCTTATTAACAACTTCTTTACTAGCCTCTGAATTATCTAACAATGAAGATGGATTAAATAGAGGTGACAAAAAGGTAATAAAGTAATTCATTTTTTAAAATATAATTTTAATTGAAGTAAAGTTAAATATCTTTCCCTGGCTTTACACTTTTTGGCCCATTCTAGTTCCCTTCTTCCAACCCCTTCCTATAGACCAAATTAAGAACCTCTTTATTTTATTATTGGTGTGTGTGTACATTTCTGAGTAAAATAATTGAAATGGTAAAAGATACACCCCAAAGTGCATGGCACATGTTGTGGGGATGGGCAATGGGCATTATAAGAGCAGAGAAATTGAGTGGAGTAGTAAGTATGCATTAATTCACTTGTTGCCTATGGATGCTACAGCTAGTTGTTTTAAGTTCTTACAGTACAAAGTTCAATGCTGTCCATGAATGCAATTTGCAATGATAAGCTAAACTAAAACATATTCTCAAATATTGTTTATTAATGTTCTTTACATTTAATGGGGGATATGATATAGATATGAGTAATTTGCATTGGTTTCTTGATACAAATTTAAGATCAATTTTGTTGTATGTATATTTCTGCTCTTGATTAAGGTATTGTGATTGTGTAGTTCATTTTAAAATGTAATGTATAATTAAAAATTATAGGTTAATTGATAATCATCTGTAATAGTCAAGCTTGTAGTCATGTTGGTTAGATTTTCTAGATGTATAGAGATATATTTCAGTTGGATATGTATTCTTCAAATCTTTCAGAGACTGATGTAGGAGGGTCATCTGTCTATGTGTTACTTTCATTGGTTAATAAAGAANAAGAGGCTGGATATAATGGGCTAGGCAGTGCTTAAATGAATACAATTTGTGTATGTTATTTCCGGGTATGAGCTAGCCGTGTGGGAGCTGGGCCGGACGAAACCTGCTCCCCCTATTACTACAAGAGACCTTCAAAATATGGCATTTAAGATGTTTTAATAACATAGAACTTTTCATGACAGTGAGACACATTTGTTCTGGCAGCACCAATCTACTTTTTAAAATGGACATCAAAGAGTCTCCTTATGGAATTTGCTAGCCATCTGGGCTAGAAACTGTTCTTGCTTGGACAGATTGATGGTATGCTGTATGAATTGGACATGCAGAACTCACAGAGAAATGACTGCTGAACTTGCCTTAAAGTGATCATTTGGAGTTCCAGCTTTATGAAATAGTCTGTTAGACCTTCTGCAAGTCAAAGAAAAAAGTGACTGACAAACTGCCAAAATAGGTTGAACTGTCTTAGAAATTTCCTGGTTCATGGAAAAGTCTGCTGGATTACTATTGGCCTATTGGTTGAAGATGGATGCTCCAGTGTTACAGAAGAAATTTGTGTGACTGTCCAGGATGCAAGATGTCTCTTTCAATTCTCCAGTTTGGGAAGTTGCTTACAATGCCCTTCCTGTATACTTAGGTAATATTATATCCTTCTGGAGTCATGGATGGAACTGAAGAATAAATAGTAATAATATAGTTTTCCTTAGTTTTGATAAAAGATACAGTAGATATGAATTTTGTAACTATGATTCTTGCTTGATAGATGTTTTGTTATATATAATTTTACTATGTTAAGGTTAAAACTACGCTTTTTATTTAAACAGAAAAGGCTGGGTGATGTGGGATTCCCTTCTGTCTGCTGTGAATACCGTTGGTTAATGAAGAAGCTGCTTTGAGCCTATAGCAGAGCAGGGCAGAACAGAGAGGGGTAGGGAAAAAAACTGAATCCTGAGAAAAAGAAGGCAGAGAAGAGTCGCCATGTAGCCCAGCCAGAGACAGACCCTGGGGAAAGAAATTTACCAGGTGAGCCACAGCCATGTGGTGATATACAAATTAATGGAGATGGGCTAGTTTAAGATGTAAAACCTAGCCTATAAGAAGCTAGAGCTAATAGGCCAAGCAATGGTTTCATAAATACAGTTTCTATGTGGTTATTTTAGTTCTGGGCAGTCAGGAACAAACAAGTGGCCTCCTACTACAATATATTTTTTGTCTCTTTGTGCTGTATAGAATAATCTGTGTAATGTCAACAGGATGACAATTGAAAGCTTCGGAACACAGAAGGAAATGTACGAAGAGCTACAACAATTAAAGACACAGGCTCATTTGTATGTTCAGCCTAGTAACAAAATGCATTAACATATTAAAAACTTTTGTCTTCACATTAATCAAGGCTACCACACAGTCATGAAAATAGAAAGAAATAAAAGAATAAACGTAAGCTAAACTTTTAAGAAGAAATTCTTCATACAGATAGACTGAAAAGTAGGTCCAAGAGGCATGACAGACCTTGCCTCAAAAGAAATGCAGTAAACTAGATAAGAATTAATGAACCAAAGCTGCAGCTGTGAGAGCCCACAGACAAGGACAAAGAATGACTAATATTCAGAATAAATCTGTGGGACACTCTTTAATACTTATTTAGTGCATTTGGCACTGCTCCAAATAGGCACACGCTTTAATTTAATTTTCTTACACATACTCATTGAAATCTCCCTAAGGTTTTTCATCGGTTTTGCTCTGTAGTGAGAAGCAAGAGACTTCTGTTACCCAGCATCTTGTTGTTATGAAAGATTTGATATTATCAACTTATAAAGTGATTTTTTGAAACATGGCTCAGAGTTCTGGAGATTTCAGTGTAATGGTGCGTGATTTGTCCATTGCTTTCAAACAGTTAACCAGGCAGAAAGCAAGGGCAGAAGTATCTGGGGGACCAAAGATGTTTCTTTTGTAGATGGGTAGGAAATTGATTGAAAATAACCTAAGCAGAGTCCCCATCACCATGACAGGGCTACGTCCATCAGACCCTTCTCCCAAGTTCCACATTTTATCAGCTTTCAGCTTAAGCTGGAGATGTAGATTTAACTGTGTACATTTGGTTTATTCTAGCTCCAAATTATGCTAGTGGCCCACAGTGAAGATTCAGTTGGATAATTTCTTCATTATTGCATTTATGGTTTTTCTTTTATTATGATATTTGGAAATGAACTTACAGAACCACAAGAGAATGATACTGTAAGCAAATAATGTGGCTGTTTTTGCTACTGATGAGTATTCCTTAAAGTAACAAAAACCAGGTACATGGACAAGGGAGTTGGAAATTTAGGACCAACAAGCTACATAGCAAATTGAAGGCTATCTCATGTTAGAAAGTAGGATCCTCTGAAAAAACAATAGGTAACACAGTTTTCCTTGACATTTATACTTCATAGTTTTGACAACCTATAGATAAAAAATTCATAAAATATCATATATATATATATACACAAACATACACACACATATATGGAAGAAAAACAATAGAAATTATAGCAGTACATATCTAGACTTTCATAGAGTTCCTCATGTTGTGATGATTCCAACCTTGAAATTATCTTCATTGCTGCTTTGTAACTAATTTTGCTACTGCTATGAATCATAATGTAAATACCTGATATGCAGGATATACAACTCCTGTGAAAGTATCATTTGACCCCAATTCACAACCGACAGTTTGAAAACCACTTGTGTGGATGATCAGCAATTGTGAAGCTTCTGTAAATATATAAAAATTTAGTAATAGCTTTAATAACACAGTATAATATGAAATTTTGTCTTTGTTATTTCTTTTTTTCCTGATAGGTGAGAAATACAAGTCAAGTGTGTTTTTATGTTTTTAACATTTGCAGGATTTCCATAAACTGTGAAAAATATCTTCATTGAAAAAATCTAAGATATACTTTAGATTATATATAAATATTAAATGCTACTGAATAAAAACATTTGCTTAACTTTTAACAAAATTATCTATATTGTGACAAATTTCCACTAGCACTTCATATTTAGTTGTTTTTGTCTTTCATAAGTAGCATATAAATAGTATCACAATGTGCATTTGTATACTCATAAGGCTGAAAACACACAAATAAATTATCTCAAGTAATTATCATCTTTTGTATTATTTTGACTTGGTGAATAAGAAAGACTGTAATAACTTCCAACTCCTTTGTCTCATATTAACCTATTCTTCTGTCTTCTTGATGAACTTGAACAAAATTGGAATAATGGAGTAGGTGGGTCTTCTGTCTATGTGTTAATTTCATTGGTTAATAAAGAAACTGCCTTGGTTTTTGATAGGGCAGAATTCAGATAGGTGGAGTAGACTGAACAGAATGCTGGGAGAAAGAAAGCCGAGTCAGGCAGACGCCATGATTCCCCTTCCTGAGATGGACGCTGGCTAGACTCATGCCGGTAAGCCACGACATCGTGGTGACATACACTAATAATCTTTACCCAATCAGTTCTACACTCTCAATCGCAATAAGAGGTTAGAAATGATGAGCCAGGCAGTGTTTAAATGAATACAGTTTCCATGTAATTATTTCGGGTAAAGCTAGCAGCGAGCCGGGCAGGGAAAGCGGCCAGCTGCTCCTTTAACTATTTCTCCATTTTATTGACACATTCAACTAAAACATTTCTATTATATCCTGCACAAATTCAGTATTTTTTGACAGCCCCAGCATGCAGTCATATCTAAACTTTATTAATAATCAACTTTGTACCTCTTGAAGCTTCAGTGGCTGCTCTTCTGTAAGGCTGAAGCGGTGAGAAAACATGGGATCATTTCTTCTTCTGTTCACCACTGCTGCTTTTTCTCCACCCTAGTTATTCTTTGGAGAGGAGACTTAGGCAATGGCCTGCTCAACCAAACAGTGCCAGCTTCCACTGGTTGTAAACAAATAATTGTCAACATGTGGGATTCGGGTATTATTTAAAGAACGTCTCTTCATATAGGCAATTTTCCCGTAAATTCTCCAAAATGCCTCTCCTTTTGGATGGAAGGAACTCCTGATACGGATATTACTGTTCAGCTCACCAAGTAATGGTAAAGATTCCATTAGAATGGCCCCTAAACCGGCCTTGATGGAGTGCACCTGGAATATGACTCTATCCGTTCCTCTGGAGGCTGAGACCGCAGAACTACAATTTTCACACACCCTGACTTACATGATATCTGATTGCAATGTTAAACGGTAATAAATAAAAGAAGATTATATATAGTTAAACAGCCTTCCTTCCTAAGAGGACCTGTTGGTAGCACCCTTTGTGGGACAAAGCCTGACAATGTATTGTTTCTTAAACAGTAACATCATCTCTGCCAATTATCTTGTCAACTGGATTCTTTCATAATTTCGGAGCTTTCTAGACCTCTATATGGACAGAACCATTGTGTCCTCTCTCTGTGACATCAGGAGAAACAGACCCAAATAACAATCACCTGAATCTCTTCCTTGGTTGAACGTGAGCTGTAAATGTCATTGTCTGTCACAAAGTCAAGAAAGAAGTCAAACCCCACACTAATAATGCCCCCAAACCTGCCTCAGTGTGCATATGCTTTTCCTGTTCAGAAATGGACTGAAGATTGACGGATTAATTATTCGCTATTTTTCTTCATCATTTATAAGTGGCCTGGCTATTCCAAGGTAGGGGCTCTTAACATCATGGCTCTGTCTCATAGGATACTTGGAAGTGAATCAGGAAAGTCGCACTTGCTCCGTGATGTTCATAAGCAAAATGACAGCATAACCCAGAAACTACAGTGTTCAGAGGATTTTCAGATTTTCTTAAAAGAGCTCATTAAGATCATTCCCCCAAAACCATGTACACTATTCCAATATAAGCCATAATAATCTTTTACAATGAAATATAAGTGAATAGATGTTTCAAAATATTTCTGGAAATAACAAAGCATTTTATGTACTTATTTTGAAATAAAATATAGCAAATAATTGTATGTAAAATACATCACTCATTGCAGAATTAGTTTATCTTTCAAAGATTTTCTTGAAATGTGCAATTGATCATGCATATTTAAGATTATTTTAGATTTTGCATTGTTATATTTGGTATAATTTAGTTCCAGCTGTGTTAGAAAGTGAATACCAACCACTATCTGAAGAAAATCTGGGAGAGAAAGTGCTTTATCCTGTTTACTAAAATTTAAGGTCATTAATCATTTTTACTTACTATGTTTTATTTCCTGAAGGCAGGCCATTTCCATTCCAGTCTTTCAAGAAGGCTTACAAGTTCATAGCCATGTCTTAGAAACCTAGGCATGGCTAATATTTGTTTACTTTCTCACAATTTTGATTTCATATTCTTTTCCCACTGGTTGTTAAATTCCATAAAGACCAAAATCTGAGAACATGCAAAATAGTACTTTACAGCTACTGAAGAGCAATGCTTATCCCAGCAGGAATCAGAAGAATGAAGCCTGCAGGCAAAAGAGGGAACTGGGAATAAGTGGCCTGGGTTAGAATCATGTATCTTGTCTTCTTTGTCTACACCCAGGAATTCTGGCCTTTCCTGTCATTGGAAACAAAGCATTGCTTATGTGTTATCAAAGTCTCTCCTGGATGTTTCTTTATAAACGAACATTTGTTCTCTGGTTTGTACTTTGACAGGCATGTTTTTTCTTCGGATATCTGGAAGAGAATATTTTTCTGTCCCTGTATGGAAATTTAGGGGAAATTGTTACTATAGAATATGTTTGAGGTTTGCAATATTCTGCCTTGAACTGAGTGAGGAAACAGAACGTCAAAGTGTAGTTTGAAGTAGCCACCTGAAATGAGGAGAGAGACATATCTTTTTACGGGGAATGTCTCTGATTATGTCATTCTATACGGCATTTAAAATGTTCAAGAATTGGCTGACTTCTAGCTAAGGAAAGATAAATCTCATTATCTGTGTAATGTTTTAAAATCATGTTTCTCTGTGTCTGTGTCCTGTTTTGGGGGGGCTGCATTGGTTTGATGTATGGTGTATGACTAGGTGCATGTTTGGGCAATACCTGAGCTCATAAATGCTGCAGTAGAGGCTGGAGGAAGACATCAGGGTCTCCCTCTCTATTTTCAATTGATTCCCTATAACCCAGTATCACTAAAATAAAGCTCTGACTTTCATTTATGATTGATTGCAGTCCCGAAAGCTCATGGGATATGCTTCCCTCTGCTACGTAACACAGGAGTTTCAGAAATGCACTACCATTGTACATGGGGACTGCGATCTGAAAACTAGGTGGTCTTCAGGTTCTTATGATAGGCACTTCCAAACCTGAGCCATTTCTCTAACTCCAGAATATTGGATGTTTTAAATATAGTGTTGCTTGATTTTCTAGTAGCCATATCTTATTTATTTCTCCCACCCTGTGACTATAAAATCTATCAAATGTATATAGACCTATCATTTAATCTTTTAATATAATACAACTGAATTTTAATTTTTAAAAATGTTGCATTAATAACCATCTGTCACTTTAAGCAATAATAGATGTTATGTAATTTCCAAATCACAATGGTATTGAGCTCACTGCAGTAGCCTTTCATTACCTGTACTCTCATGCTGTGTATGGTTTCATTACGTTAAGATATAGTAGGGGAATTTATTTTAAGAATATATCCTTAATGAGAATGTTTGGGATATTTTACAGATATTACTAAATAAATGATGTACAAAAATATGGCGTTATGTGGCATAAATCATTAAAAATTATTTTGTAATCAACTTTATGTAACATTTACTTTTAAATCACTTTAATAAGTTAAACTCCTCTATGAAAGAACCCAAATTTTTAATTTCATTGTCTTACATATTCAAAATTTGAATTGCATTTACTATTCATGTGTATTCTTTTTATTTCATTGTAGAAAATTTTGTGCTGTCACATTTAGTTATTAAATGTGTTATATTTTAATATTCTTGATGATTAGATTTTTTTATTCTATTGTGTTTTTTCTACTTGACATAGGGACTTTAATGATTTTCTTATTTTGCTTTGATTATCTAGTTCTTGTCAGTGTTTCATAAAAACAAAATTGTGATTAAAGAGTTAGTACTTTGTCATCAATTATAACTTAATTTTTTCCAAATATGTGTTCCCCAAAACTTTCCCTTTATATCATTCCAAGATCAGCATTTTACCTCGATTGGTATTAGATTATATTTTATTTATTTATATAATTTCTGCAGTTAGCAATCAATGTAAGTCCATTAGTTTTCACATTGCTGGGAATATTCTTCCATTTACACTCAACACACAGTGTTAGTTAGGCTTTCTATTGCTGTGAAGAGACACCATGACTATGACAACCCTTATAAAGGAAAACATTTAACAAGAACTGGCTTACAGTTGTAGGAGCTTAGACTTATCATTATGTTGGGCAGCATGGGAACACGCACACCAGTATGGTGATGGAGAAGGAGCTGAGAGTTCTACATCCAGATCGGCAAGCAGCAGGAAGACAGTACCACACTGGACCTGACTTGAGCATCTGAGATCTTAAATCCAGCTTCCGTGATAAACTTCCTCCACCAAAGCCACACCTAAAAGTTCCAATCCCTATGAACCTATGATATTTTCTATCAAAGTACCACATAACTTTGGTTATGTTCCTCCACTCACAACTCGGTCAGACTTGCTCATTCCTAGTGGGTGGTTTTGCTGTCTGAACTACATTCAACTCAACTCTAAGCACCCTGCTCACTTTGCCCAGGATACTTCCCTGCTTCTTTCTGGGACACCACATTCTTTGTATTTCTATTGTTTCAAGCTATGTCCTTCCTTTCAGCCTCACTACCTTCCTCTTTTGTACATATTTATGTAGTTGTTCTTCATTAGTTGAACCTAAGATTTATTCCCAGTCTCCTGCGGTATTTATTCTTAGTAGTTTGTGTATTCATATAGTTCAAATAATTCTGCTAATGATTTAAACATATTTAAGAAGTTATGTCTTCTCATTTAAGAACTAGTAAGTTACTGTTTTTATTTGCTTAAGCTTTTTTATTTCAAAGTTTGTTGTACTTCTCTGCATTTTTCTCTTACATTACTCATGGAACCATTCTTATTAAACATAAAAATTTGTATATACAACATCTATTTTTGTTATTTGTTATTTCTTAACCTTTGTGTCACTTGGATATTGCATTCAACTTCAGTGAAATGTGGTGGCTTTAAATGCATAATTATAGAAATACTTCTTTTCATTTTCAAGAAAATAACCTTCACTCTAAATTTTGACCAGAGATGCTAAACAACACATATGTTTCCTTAACAGAAAAACAATAACAAACACAAAAAATAGAACATTTGATATCATAGATTTAGAAGAGATATGTTGTACAATTTCTACAGCATATTAGCTATATTCTAAGACATGGTTTTATATTGGTATAAATGGCTAGAACACCTGGAGAATGATGAACCTCATTTAAAAGTACAATGTTATTTATGGTGTGAATAATTTAAACCCCTATGGAATATTAAAAATAGTTATTTTATTCAAGGCATTTTAAAACTGAACACATGGTTAAGCTTAGAATTTGTGTCCAATTTGCATTTCATATTCACAGACCTTTTGCAAGAGTGACATTCGCATTGATCCATTAGCCTTGTCCAAATTAGTCCAATTGTTTATAAGGTATTAAATGCACGACAAAGTCTAACATGTTTGTTCTGTTCCACAATCATAGCACATGTTGGAACAGCCCACCACAGCTGTGCTTAGCAGATTACAGGCCATTATGCAACTTGTACAATATCTTTCTTTTATAACCTAATTTCTCTTCATTTGCATGTGACTTTCTGGGTCATAAAATTAGAACTTTTTCCTGGCCTTTCCCTGGCTGAGATGAGAAGAAAGGTTTTAAAATTATGGAAATGCTCAGATGCAACTTGCAAATGGTTTGGTAAAATGTAAGAGTAAAATATTTCATTAACTTTTAATTCAATTGAAGATTATTTTTTCCCTTGGGACTGAATGCCTTTAGATTTATCATGTATGAGGGAACAGTATCCTAAATAAAAGTTAAATAAAATGAAACCATAGAGTCAGACTATGAAAAACCTGTATTCAGAGGACCTATGAAGGGCCCAAGCAGTTGCCAAATGAAAGAAAAATCAGGCATCTCTTTCATCCCCTCATTAATTTTAAAATATTTACAGCTTGTCAAAGTCATCAAAACCTTCCTTTGTACATATATACGCACACAGGCTTTTGCTACAATGATAAAGAAAAGAAAATAGATGAGACAGTTTATTCTCTATTGAATGGCAATAAAATCCATAGCCTAAGCTATCATCTAACATTATCAATGAAATGATAAGATCTAAGATAGCTAACTCAAGCAGTGTTCTTATGAGGGCTCAAGGTTGATGCATGAATCTCTCTAGGAAGGGAAAGTTGCAAAGATATCATGAGTGGATGCATAAGGGGGTGTGGGAGGGTGGAGAAGGAAATAGGATCGATCAAGTGAGGGGAAAATGGAGGGAGAGTGTATTGGTAGAGACAACTGGAATAAGGGTTCATCTCAAAGATGAGTTAGAAACCTGGTACAGGGGAAACTCTCAGGAATCTATATGGGTGAGTCTAGTTAAGACTTCTAGCAATGAGAGATATGGAAGACTGAACTCATCATCTCCTGTAACTAGACAAGACTTCCATTGGAGGGATTAGAACACCAATCCAGCCACAAATCCTTCAACCTAAACTTTGTCCTGCCTACAAGATGTTCTGGGGTAAAGGAGGATAAGGAATTGTGAAGTGGCCAACCAATGCCTGGTCCAACTTGAGACCCATGACATAAGAGGGAGCCACCCCTGACATTATTTGGAGACCCAAAACCTAGTGGCTGGATAGCCCAGACACTTAGGATAGGATCAAAAAAAAAACAACTTAAATAAGTCAATGAAATAATTTCAAATGATATTATCATATTCATAGATTGGTGCCTAGGCAAACTGTCATGAGAGAATCTTCACCTAGCAGCAGAAGGAAATATATATAGGAACCAACAGCCAAATATGAAGTAGAGCTATGGAATTGCTGTGAATGAAGGGGAGAGATTTTAGGATCCAGGGGCATCAAAGACACCACAAGAAAATTCACAGAATCAACTAACATGGGCTCATAGAGCTCCACAGAGTCTCAACTGACAACCAGGAAGTGCCTGCATGGGACAGAACTAATTCCTTTGCATATATGTGATATTTGTGTAATGTACTCTTCGTGTCAGCCTAGTCTTCTTTAAACTTGATCTAACATGGCTGGTTGATACCCACAGAATGCCTACCCTTCCCTGGAGAGAAATGAAGGAGGAGTGAACAGAAAAGTCAGCCCTGGGAGGAAGAGAAGAGAGGAGGGAGGGGGCAGTGTGGTTCAAGTGTAAAGAAAAATAAAAATAATATTAAAATCTCATTAAAATTTTTAAAAAAACAACTGAGATAAAACTCATGACCCTGAATTCAAAAAGTTCACAGAATTTTAAAAGGTCATGGATAAACAATTGAATGAACTAAATTAAGAAACAGAAATAAACTCTTTTTAAAGTTCAAGAAAATAAGTACAAATGAATGGACAAAATATAGACAACAAAGCAGGAAATAAAAATTTTATTCAACAAAGATATGGATTATCAATAAAACATTAACTAAAATTAATCTGAAAGTTAAAACCTTAGTACATCTAATTAGAAAACAAATAAACAAAACAGAATACCTCTTTGTATAAAACCTTATCAACAGAATGGACCATGTTGAAGACAGAATAATTCGATTTGAAGATCAGGAAGAGGAATTTAATAATTGGCCAAAGAAACTGAACAAATCAAAACAAAGAAAAGCAAAACAAACAAAAAGTTCAAGTATGGAATATTCAAGAACTATAGTTTACTACAAAAAGAACAAATAATAAATTGTGAAATAAAAGAGTTGAATTCTGGGTCAAAGAAAATATAGACATATTTTAAATAAAATTATAGAATATAATCTTAAAGCTTTAAGGAAAGTGATATCTATATTAAGGAAGAGGATATATAGAGAACAACAAATAAGTCCAGAAAATAAATTCCACAAGCTATGCTATAATTAAAATAGTAAATATATAGGAGAAAGAAAGAACACTGAAAAAAGTCAGGGAGAGAGCTCAAAGCAGGTATAAAGGAAGACCTGTCATTATTAAATTGATTTCTTAGTAGAAAGTATAAAAGCTGGAAAGGCTTGTAGAAAAATGATGAATGACCTAAAGAACACAGATGCCAAGCCAAACTATTTTACCAAGCAAATCTATCCATCACAATTGATAGGGAAGGACATATTTTCCATGATAATAACAGACTCAATTCATTTATGACTAACAGCCAGTCCTAAAAGCAATAATGGAAGATATACTCCAGACTTAAGAGAAGAATAATGCTATCAAATGGAAACAGATTTTTCAAAAATGCTAGGACATCAACCCTGCAAAGTAGGACTAGGAAAGAGGACACCATAAAATTAACAAAATGTCAACCATGAATACATATCTTTGAATAATTACTCTATTAATAATCTCAACTACCCAAACAAAACAGTCATGTTTTCTAGTTATATAAGAACAGAGAATACATCTTTTTGCATTCTACAAATGATACATCATCTACAAGAATATATTCTGCATTAGAGCAAAAGAATAGAAACAAGAATCCTGAGCAAATGAAACCAGGAAATAAGTAATAATCATTATTCTAATATCTGACAAAATACACTTCAGGTCATTTCAGTCTGAATAATGTAACTGTATACAAAGAGGATAACAATGATCAGCAGGCATTGACCAAACTAGAGAGTCAACACATTTTATAAAACAAGCATTAGTAGATAGTGTATTGATTAACCCAAAACCATTAGTTTTAATACCTCAACTTTGCTGTAGATAAGCCATCCAGAAAATAAAACAGAGAAAGATTTGACTTAAACAATATCATAAATGCAGTAGACTAAACTCTCATCTACAGGATATTCTACCTTAATGCTATGAAATAAACACTGATCTCATTAGCTCATGATACTTCCAATACAACAGACCATATTCAAGGACTCAAAAAAAAACTCACTAAATTTAGAAAAAATATATTACTCCATGTATTCTATATGAGCAGAATGCAATAGAGCTTGGAATCATCACCAATAATAGCAGCAAAAACATACAATTTGAGATTAAACAAGGCACTGTTGAATAATGATAGAGTCATTGAAAAATAAATTATAGTGTAAAATGAAAAAAAAAAACTTTTCTGGATTACAGTGATAGAAATGCTAAGAAGTACATTAATAGTTTTAAACTTCTCAAAAAAGTATCAGCAACAGAGACATTAAAAAAAATAACCGAACTCCAAAGCAGTAGTTGGGAATAAATAATCAGACTCAGAGTAGAATCAATAACAATGAAAACCTATGGTGACATCTTGTTTGTACAACTAAAACTTGCCTGAAGATCCAAAGGTACTGAGCCCTAGCTAACAATAAAGGTCTGGAGTTCTGGACAGACAGGCAGAAGTATTCTGACTGGGCCAAGAGAGGAAGTGAGAAGGCAGGAGGAAACAGGACCTTAGTCTACTTTAGGCGGGAATTTGAGTAGGTAAGGTGGCTGTGGCTTTGCTTCTTCATCTCTCTGATCTCTCGGCATGTTTCCTTATATCTGACTTCAGGCTTTTATTATTACGATCTATTAGAACTCGTGCTACAGAAAACAAAGCTAGAACAAAACTAAAAAGAATCAATGAAAGAAAGAGTTGGTCCTTATTGAAGATAAAAATGATTAACAAAGGCTAATATCCAAAATGTATAAAGAAGACAAAAAACTAGACATCAAGAAAACAATCCAATTGTAAAATGAGGTATAGATCCGATCAGAATTCTCAATAGAGGAAACTCAAATGGCTGAGAAGCATTTAAATCATTATTTAATATCCTTATTCATCAGGGAAATATGTAAAAGGATTTTTCTTTGGGCTGCCAGCTCACTAAAAACTACTTTTAGACATATTTATTATGAAAGCTTGACCTTAGCTTAGGCTTGTTTCTGACTAACTCTTATAACTTAACCCATTTCTCTTAATCTACATGCTATTGCATGACTCGTGGCTTTTACCTTTCCGACTGTATGTATGATTTCCTTTGTGCCCAGCTGCCGACTCCCTATTGGCTATTGGTCATTCTATTGGTTGCTCTCCACAAACTGGCAGTAAGGGCCTATTGCTGAAGATAACACTTACACAATTCATTCAACAGTGAGAAGACAAGTTGTTTCCTACCTAGAGTCTTCAGTCCTACAGACTAGAGCTCGTGCTACTGCACGGGACACTGTGAGAAATCAATGGAGAAAGGTAAATGCCAACTCAGCCTCAAACCCTTCTCAGAACTGCAACAATGACTTGCCAGGAAGATGTACTAGTGCACAAAACTTGTTGAAGTGACCAACCGGTATATGATTGGATTTAAGGACCACGCCATGAGTTGGAACCTAATTCCAACACTGCTTGGGTAGCCAAGAAACTGAAACACAGACCAGGAAAGCCGGGAAAAACAAATACTTCTGTTCTGGCAAAGGAACATGACAGCAAAGTGACTCCTAATGACATTCTGCTAAGCAGACCAGTTCCTGTCGGGATCCAGTGGCAGCTCTGACCGTAAATTATTTCTCTGGACCAGGGTGGACACGTGGGAATAAAGACACAACTCACATGGCTTTATCGGGAGGGAAATTCTCCATGATCCCTCATGAAATCCTGAGTACACATCCTCCGAAAAAACCTTCCAGTTTATTCTCCAAGCAGCCTTATATATCAAAACATAAACTGAGGGGGAAAATCATTAGTATTCTGTTTCCTAGGTAACCAGGTGAATGGCCTTTAGTCATGTCCACATCTACCTGTGCCCTTTGTCAGGTCTTCCTAGTCAATATGCTAGCTCAGTCACATAAGCTTGAATTAGCATCTCTATTCAGGCATAGTCTAAATTACAGAGAAAGGAGCAAAGCAACATCCTGACCTTTTGTTGGGGTCACAACAGCCTGTCTGGAAGGTTACTTAACCACTTCAGGTACAAACTATGGCTTGAGAGCCTTACTGCCATATCAAATAGAAATATGGGCCTACAAGTTCCCTACTGAGACATTATCAGAGAAGCTTCATCCTGCAGTGGACATTAATAGATACAGAGACATGCATCCAGACATTATGTGGGGAGTGAGAGACCTTGGAACACACAGCCCTAAATAGGATGTCTCCGTCAAATTTCTCCCCTCAAGGATGAGGGAACCCTTTGGAAGAGAAGTCAGAATGATTATAAGAGCCAGAGAGGATGGAGGATATGAAGGAAACAAGACCCTTTAAATCAACATGGTCAGTGCTCATGTGAACTCAGAAAGACTGAGACAACAGGTCAGGCCCAACACAGGTCTGTGCCAGGTCCTCTGCATAAGTACTTTTGTTGTTATAGGATTCTTCAGTGTGAGAAGAAGTGGGTATCTGATTATTATGCCTTTTTGGGCAACTTTTCCTTCAATTTGTTTGTACAGTTCTGTTGTTCTGTTTTATCTCATTTTTTATTTTATTCTGTTATTACCCCTTTATATACCTGCTTCTTTTCTAATGAGAGACGGAACAGCAGTGGATGAGGAGGGAAGAACTGAAAAGAACAGAGGGAAGACAAACCTCAATCAGGTTATATTATGTGCGAATATATCTAGTTACTATCAAAGGAAAGTCTATTTATGATAGAATATATACATATGTATATGTACATATGTATATATGTATATGCATGTGTATATATTCATATATGTGTTCATACATATATACATATGTATACATATATATGTATATATATATATAACTAAAACATGTGAAATCCACAGCAGAATTCTTACAGACCTTTAAGAAGAACCACATCAAATATTTTCCAGACTGTCTCAAAAAATAGAAATAGGACCAAAACATTTAAACTTCTCTTAAGCCAGTATTACTTTAATATCACAGCCAGATAAAGGTACAATAAAAATAAAACAGAGATGGAAACTATACACAATATCCATAAATGCATAATTCTTAAATTTTTTCTGTCTTTTTTTGCTTTCATTGGTTTAATAAAGAAACTGCCTTTGCCTTTTGATAGGGCAGAACTTAGATAGGCGGGAAGACAGAACTGAATTCTGGGAGGAAGAAGGCAGTGTGGCAGATGCCATGAAGCTCCTGCCTGAGACAGACATAGGTTAGAATCTTGCTGGTAAGCCACAATCACATGGTGACACACAGATTTAATAGAAATGGGTTAATCAAGATGTGAGAGTTAACCAATAAGGGGATAGAAATAATAGGCCAGGCAGTGACTTAAATGAATACAGGTTTTTTTTGTGATTATGTTGGGTATAAGCTAGCAGGGTGGCCAAAAACAAAAGCAGGCCCACGCTCCCTACAACACTTAAAAATTAATTGTAACAAAATATAAGCACTCATGAATATGATGACTAACTGATCAACTTTACTTTGTCCCTGAGATGTAGGAATGGTTTGAGCTGCATAAAATAATAAATCATATAAATGAACTTAATATTGAAAATCACATGAATAAGTAGATGCAGAAAAAACTTTAAGAAAATATAACATTTTATTATGGAATGTTTCATCAGAGACTATCACTGTAAGGAATATATCACAACATATTAAAGGCCATACATCACAAATCCAAAGCCAATGTCTTCCTAAAAGTAGAAATCTCAAAGTAAGGCCATTAAAATCAGACACAGAATGAGAATGTCCACATTCTGTATCCCCTTTCAATATAGGATTTGAAAGCCAAGCTAGAATATTAAGAAAAGAGAAGTTAGAAAATTCTATAAACAGATAAACAGGGGGGACAAAAGAAGAAAAGAATAGGAGGATAAGGAGAAGAAAAAGAAGAAGAAGAAGAAGAAGAAGAGGAAGAAGAAGAAGAGGAAGAAGAAGAAGAAGAAGAAGAAGAAGAAGAAGAAGAAGAAGAAGAAGAATAGAGGAAGATAAGAAGAAGAAGTAGGAAACAGTTCTTAAAGGTTAGTGAAATGTACGTAAGCAGTCTGTGTGTCCAATGGAGGGGTGCCAAGATTACAGTACATAGTGGAGGGTGCTTTGTTGTGAGTAGCACTTCATTCTGACATCTAGTGACCCTTCCTAAACTAGTTATTTCTTGTACACTTCAGAAGAGAAAATGTTGTGAAATATTAATTAAACTAGGCAATAATGTATTATATTTGTATTTGCTGTGGAGTATTATTTTAATGATGTGAAGGTGTGTTACGTTTGTTTAATTATGTAAAGTGTCACATTTGTTTCACCTTGCCTACCTTAGGTACCTGACTGGTGCAAAAAAGACCTGAAAATCCAATAAATAGGCAGAAGAGGGATAGGTAGGGCTCACAGACAGAAAGAAGGAGTAGGATGAGAAATTTAAGCTCAAGAGAAGGCTAGAGCAAGAATGAAGACAACAAGGGGAAGAATGGGACATGCCTGGGGCCAGAATCCAGGCAGCCACCAATCAGACAGCCAGCTGGCATGGAATAGCAAATACAGAAAGAAAGAGTGGCAATGAGACCTAAGGCAAAACATAGAGGAAAAAACAAACAAACAAACAAACAAACAAAAACAGGTTAAGTTATAAGAGCTAGTGGGACTAGCATAAGATAAGGCTGAGCATTCATAACCAATAATAAGTCTCTGTGTCATGATTTGGGTGCTAGTTGGTGGCATAAAAGAAAAAGCCTGATATAGAAAATGGTACGTGAAACTTTACCACTGTGGCATGTTTTGAAATTATGGAAATACTATAAGTCTGTCTTAATTTTCTCATCTATTGAAAATTATTTCCTTTGAAAAGAATACACATATTCACAGAAAATTGAAAAATAAAAATAGTTTTAAAAACTTATCATTTATTTTTCTAAATGAAATATGACCATTCATATGCACTTCCTACTGTATAAGACGGACTACTCTAATAAACAAAACAAAAGATAATTCAACCATGAAGAAATTCAGACACTAATGTCAAGAGACAAAGGGTGTGAAAAAGTAGAAATTGGCATTTTGTTCTTATCATCTCCAAACCTAACAGACTCAGGTGTCAGATCAGATGAGATGAGGTGATCATCTGAAGGGAGAAAATGAAATACAGTGTGTATGTGTGTATGTGTGTGTGTGCTTGTGCGTGTGCATGCGTGAGTGCGTGTGTGCGTGCTTGTGTGTGTGTGTGTGTGTGTGTGTGTGTGTGTAGGATGTTGGATTCCCCTCCATATGCTCTGAATGTTTTATTACCATTGGTCAGCAAGGAAGCTGCTTTGGCCTATGACAGGGCAGAATATAGGAAGGTGGAAAATTGAAGCAGAGACAGAGGAGGAAAGAAGGCAGAGTAAGAGAGATACCATGTAGCCACCCAAGTAGCAAAAGGTCACAAGCCAGGAGCTTTATGGTAAAATGTAAGATAATAGGTATGGGTTAATCTAAGATGTAAGAACTACCTAGTAGGAAAATGCCTGAGCCATGGGCCAAACAACATTGTAATTAATATAGTTTTGTGTTTGGGACAGGATGGCCCACAAATAAAAGCACAGTCTCCATTTATGTGTGTGTGTGTGTGTGTGTGTGTGTATGTTTGCATTTCATATGAAGGATATGAGCTAGGATAAGATCAATTGTCAATTAGTGCATATGACCTATTAATCCTGTGAAAATTTCCATGAATTGTGAAAAAGTAGTTTCAATAAAATTAGTGATAGGTTCCTTGCTTAATAATTAAGGAAAATTATGGTATGCAAAACATTAATTTGGAATTTAAGACTAAATTTGCATTTCTGAAAGATTCATTTGAGTATTATGTGATTTGTAAAGGTGTTTTTTTATTAAATTGTCTCAGATAACTTCAATAATAATTTTTCATGACTACACATCAAGGACAAATCAGAAATATATAAAAAAACATTAATCACTAATTCTGTCAGTCTCCAAGCTAGCTTCAGCTGAAGTGCTTCCTAGGTGCATGCTGACACCCCATCTGTCTGGTTAAATATATATTTATTGTCATTTACCCATAAAAAAAACACTCCAGCAGAAGGAAGTCTCTCTCTCTTCTAATACAAAATAATTATGTCTTTTTTGCTTGACTAATATGTTAAACAAAATCTTTAACTGATATCTTAAAATATAGTCTTATGTATTTTCTTTCTTTTAAGAATTAATTTTACTATTTATTTGAAATATACAGACCATCACCAATACCATCATATTTTCTCCTTTGTCTTATGAAATAGATTGTAAACTTTGCTAAAATGTAAACTTTGAAAGATTACAGTCTCTGTCGCTTAATGAAAAACATGCATATTCTGGGTCTCTATGTATATTTGTAATAATATTGGAAATTAGTGATGTTTAGACACAATGGTTGATTGATTCTTCTATAATATTAAATTAATATTAGAATTCAAATAAAATACTCAGTAAGATAATAAATAATTTTAGCTTACAATTATGTCTCTCTACATAAAGCATTGACAATCTTGAAATCAGTTATTGTAAAGATATTAACCATCACTTCCAATGCTTGCATTATGATAGTTTTAAAGATTATCTTATAATATTTTTATCAGTAACATGGCCTTCCAAAGGAGTTCTAATGTGAGAACAGATATTTAAGGAATGTCTTTAGATAAAGCATTTAGACATAACACATTTTTCTGTTCAAAGATTCAACATTTTTGTCTTAAGGCTTGAAGAACTTCAGCTGAAATGATTTAGAATTACTTCTTGTTTGAGAAACGTCCAACTCTCCACATGCTTCCAGATAATTAGCAAATTGAACTAAGGAACATATTTTGTTCAAGAGCTTCTAAATTAAATTACTTTCATTTGGTACAAAATATCTCATTGAGACTTAGCCAACAGAACTGCCAGAAATCTTTGGGAGTACAAATGCCTTTAGAAATTGCTGTTATGCTGTTTGAATGTCGTTGTTGATATTCTCCTAAGAGTTGTGTGATTTAAAGTTGACAGTGTTCCTACTAAATACTAGTTACAGGTCACCTTACAGAAGGGTGGAATTACCCTGAAACAGAGATAAACGATTTATCCACAGACATACACTGCAGTACCTCTGGCCTACTGTTGCCTGGCTGTTTATTGCTTAAACATATTAAGAAACTCAAAATAGTATATCCTGATTTCAGTGAGTGATGCATATTATGTATATTAAGTTTAATTATTAATGCAATTTTATATAGAACTGTAATACATAACAGAGAAATACAATATCTACGTTGAATATATTTTGATGAGTAAGTGTCATTCTCGTAGACTAATCTGTTGGAAGGCTTTGAGCCTAGCTTGTGTCATTTTTCTGGAAGGTTCAGAGACATGTAGGTAGTGGAGCCTTCTTAAAGGACATGTAGTAATGGGAGGTAGTTGTTGAAGTTTTAGGTGTTGTTGTTATTTGCTACTCTCGTACTGCTTCTTGCGTAGGGAAGAAATGTGGTCAACCAGTGTCCTGTCCTGTTGCTAGTTTTGTAAAATGAATATCCTTTTAATCGACTGTTTCTTTCATTATTTCAGTAGAAATTGTACACTAAATTTCAGATGTTATCAGAGAACCTTCTTAGTATAGTTGACAGTAATAAAGTTGGAAACTCATAACTGGGGAAGATACAGATAATACGTATGTGTGGAGAAACAAGCTTCAAATGGGACATCTATATTATACCCATACGCCCTAGTCTCATGGACCATCTTGGGTGAGAGAGGTAGTTAAAAGATTATAAGGGGCAGTTTACAAAAGACCATGGCTAAATTCTATCATCTGGTCATGACAAGGCTACTACACTCATGGAACTAACAGCCATTGTGCATGACACCACAAGATCTACACGTGATCAAGCCTATCAACATTGTAGCATGACGGGAAGAGGAGGGTCATGAGTGCCTACACTTACCTGAAGAACTGTTTCTAGCTCATGGTGCTGGAGGGGACAATCAGTTTTCCTTACAGTATCAGCTGCTGGCAAGTGAACATATATTTGTTAATTGATCATATATATGTATGTGCATGTACAGTTAGGGACTCTAATTTTTGAAAATTACTTGTACTGTGCTAGTTGGATTTCGGAGAATCTTTTATTATTTTCAACAAACAGTGTTTTATTTAGAATCCCAACATGATAGCACATGCTTCTAATCTCAGCACCTCTGAGGCTGGGGAAGAATGAGCCATTGCTAGACAGTGCTGAAGAGTAAGATTCTGTTTTAAAGCCCCAAACAAACAAAAACAACCTGCCAACAACAGCAGAAAAGAAAAAAGCAATCAAAATAAAATAATGTTGGGTTTAGAGAACAACAACAACAAAAAATTCTCAAAGTTCACACACAAATAATACCAAACTTGATATGTTAGCAAAAGTTGGTTTCATATTTAGTTGCTTATCAATAAATGGCAAGAAAAATATAAACAAGCCTTATATTGTAATGAAATCAGAAGAAACATAGTGTGTTAAGAGGAAATATGTTTAAGATCACTAGAAAAAAAAGGCAGATTAGTATAATTGTCACCTCAATATCTTTAAAAGGCATCCTTTCTGAAGGTTTAAAAAACACAATGCTTTTTTTATTTTTATTTGGCTAAATGCCAAGACTCACATAGGCAGTGTACCACATTTTAGGAAATTTCTAAGTATTGGTAATTATGTTGAATAATTGTAATTAGAAAAGAAAATTGGACATAAATAGAGTCTGTTTTAGCGATCAGCCAGTGTGGAGAATAGATGGGAGCAGATTTGCACAGCAAAGTGGAGTATCTAGCACCTTTCTCTTGGCTTTCTTACACTGGCATTCTGTAACACCTTATGCCATATTTCACATGATTTCTTTTGTATATTTCACAGATACTATTACTTACATTTAATAGAAAAATTCTCTTGCCAATTAGAGTATTGGATATAATTTATTAACATAGAAACTGGTAGGAAATTAACTTTAATATTGCTAGAAGGATGAAATATCAACAACTAGCAAGGCATGAGGAAATCAGGAATTTGGTGATGTGACTTGCCAGTTTTACAAAATTAGAGTGACAAAAGATAGCATCTTCTACTGTCCCCAAATTTTCCTTGTCCATATTTGTTTAAAATAGCCATTGTTAGAATGAAGGGTCAGATCTAGACAGACCAAACTATTTAGGAAACGCTCGCATCAACTTTATGCTTATTGTTGGTATTTGATTTTGTTGGGACAAAATCAAAATCTTTCACTGAGAGCATTAATATAACATTTTTATCATAAACAAATAAGTCAAAGTATTATTTGAGCATGATGTCAAAAATAATAACATATCCTAATGAAAAATTAGGCTATTTGGGGTCATGGGTAAGTTAAGCATTGCTGCATACATGCATAAGTAAATTTAGGGAAATAATTTAATAGATGAGTTTAAAAAGATATGTATAATATAGTAAAAAATGAAAATAGAAAGAAATGTTTGGGTTTACTTTTTTTTAATACTGAAATCTCCTCTGACACTAAGATTGGTTTTGGGTCAGTTTGCTCAGATTCAAAGAGTCTGAGATATAATAAAATAATGACTGTCAGGTAATTTTCAGAGAAGTTTCACTGACTCGGGAATGTACTGGATATTGTTGGTACCTTTCGTTAGTGTGAGAAAATGAAAGGAAAAACAGCACATTAGCATTGACTTTTCCTTTCTATACCTACTAGCTAGAGAGGTATGAGCTACACTGATCCTCTGCCATGATGTGTTGAACCCTCCAAAGAGTGAGCATAAGTAAATATTTCCTTCCATAGAAAATAAACTAACAGGCAATCAAACAAGAAACCAAAAGAAATTCAATAATATGTTCTCAATGAAAAGCTATTCTCGCCAGGCAGCAGTAGCATGCAACTTTAATTCCAGCACTGCAGATGCAGAGGCAGGCGGATCTCTGTGAGTTCAAGGCCAGCCTAGCCTACTATAGCTAGTCTAGGAGAGACCCCAAAGCTACAGAGAACAGTCATGAAAAACAAAAAGCAAAAAGCAAACAACAACAACAAAAAACTATTCTCAGTTCGTAGGTCAGTCCCAGAGCATAGCTGTGTAGGAAAAATAGCCTCACTATTTTTGCATGTCATAGATTCAAAGCCTTATGAATTACATATGCAGAACCGCGCTATAGTCTCTGAATATCATGGCTAATAATAAGAGAAATATATTTTAAACAGTATGATTAAATGTTTCAATTAATCTAATACATTCAACAATTTTAAATAGAAAATATTACAGAACATCATGGAATATTATTAATGAAAAAAAAAGTCAAAATAGTTTCCCAGAAAACAGAAGCATAATATCTAGCTTAGTCAATGGAAACAATGGAGCAGTGAATAGGCTTACTGAATAAACAGATATTTTCTGTGTTGACTCTTTACTGTAACTACCCATGGAGCTTTGAAATGTGTGATGTGTAATCCCTCCTTCTGTTTTCATGAGCAAACTGGATTTGAGATGAGGCATGGACACCATACTTCATCTTGTTTGTAAGCTCCTAAAGATTTTCAAGGGGCAGATAACCTGGAAACAGCTAGAATGCTGACCAAGAATCTCTGTGGTAGAAACAGGAACAGTTCAGGAAAGGAAACAAGTGAATGTTCCTATCTCAGCATCCTCTGAGGCCTCCTTGGGATTAGACTCTTTTTTCTCTCTATCATTCATACATAGTCATTAGAAATGAGAGGCCAGTTCAGATACAAAGTAAATATTGTTTTATAAACACTGAAAATATAGCTTATCTTATAAAATAATTGGCTTAAGAAAGATTTCAACCTTCCATTTTTAAATAACTGAAATAATGTAAACTAAAGTAGTTTCTCAAACTCATACGGTTAATCACTGATAGTCTTATTTAAATCAACATACTGAAACTTTTCATAAGAGTCAAAATAATTTTTACATCAATGTATTAAAATTTCCAAGTAAAGAAAAAAAGGGAAAAAGCTCAACTTCAGAGAGTTGCAGTTTTAAGAGGCAAAAGGGTATTCTGGTTACTTGCATTTAATAGGAAGGAGAGCTTTATCATGGAGCCACTCTCGGGGAGCAGGCACAACTCAACGTATGTGACTTTAAAGAACTTGAAATTAGGAACTTTCTTATTATTGTTAAATTTAAACCAGTTTGAAGACAGCTATTGTTATTGGTTCAGCCCCTCTTAAGCAAAACCATTTTATCAATTATCATGCAAAATAGCACAACACTGGATGATCAAAATAGTAGCCATCAGTAAGAATGAGAATAGAGTATCTATTTTTGAGAAACAGATGTTACATTTTTTATTGTTTTTATTGAGCTATATATTCTTCTCTGCCCTCCTGCTTTCCTCCTCCATTCCCTTCTTCCATCTCCCAAGTTATAGATAAAATAATTTAGCAATCTTGATTAGAGAAACATGGCATGAAAAACATTTAAATATATTTCACACTTTTAAGCCTTTATATTCTTCACTATCTCCTGTTAAATAACTTACTATTGAGATAAAACTAAAACAGCATTGAAATATTAAATATTCCAATTAGATTAGTATTTGTGATGTGATTTCCATGCTAACTGTTCCATGTATTTGTTTCCAATTTTAGATGTAACAAATATATGTAGACTCAGTTATTTACAATAGTGAAGTTCATTCTCTTGCTATTTAGAGTTTAGAAATACAAACTAGACCTGTTGTGGCTAAATTTTTCACTTCTTAAGGCTGTAGAGGAGAGTTGGATCCTTGAGTTGCAGGTTCTAGAGTATTTACTTTACTGATCCTTCATCATCTAGAACATTATGGAAAACTTAAACCATGCAGTGGAAAATGTTTCATGAAAACATACTAAATAACACAAGAAAAAATGGGGCCATGATTGCCGCAAAATTAATTTCTTAAACACATGGAGATAACACCCATCCCTTAGAGACTCATTATAGATTAATTTGTGATTATCCTCATTTATTCTTCAAGTGTTAGTTTATGTTTCTACTTCCTTGAGCCTAATGCCTCTCACATTCTTTTGGTATGATCAAACAAAATCTTATTATTTATTTTTAAAATATTTATAATTGAAATAGAAATACATCACCTTCAATCCTCTCTTTTCTACCTCCAACTCCTCTGAGTGACACTCCTGGGGATCTCCCCATGACTCAGGATTCTCAAGTTGAAGTCTTCTTTACACAGATTACTTTTGTTCACACACATGCACATGCATGCACACACACACAGTTGAATTTGAGAGATTAAATACCATTTACAAGTGTAATCTTCACTTTTCCATGACGATATTTCCAAACTCTGAGGAAACTTGATTAATCCTGGTTTGAGGAGAAGAAAATACATCAGAGCTATGGGAAAAACAAATCTCACAATAAAGAGAAATAACACAGCACAACTCTCACTGAGCGCAGTGAGAAGAATTCTTCCAAAGCTGAACGGGAAGATGGAATTAGAAATGACCAGAGAGTTGCCCTAAAGACAGAATACACAGGTACAGAGAACTAATACAAGCACACCTAAAGTGTTGTACACCTCTGTGGACCTACATACGTGAGCATATAGTGTAGGTCATGTTTTATGGCAAATGTCAAGCAAATGCACATAGATTTCCAAAAACTGGATAAATACTAGTTCTGAAAAAATCGCTAAAATATTACATCACTGGGTGTCAGGCAGCCTTTACTCTTGACCACCTAGGCCTGGCTGGGAAAGTAGGAATTGTTGACACAGCTAATTTATACGTCTTTCCACTAGCTGAGAGAAGCAAATGCAATGGGCTTTGATAATGGTACAGACTAAAAGCAAACTATTACAAAAGCTCAAACTGTGGCTCTCAGTTCTCCACTAGGAGGTCGTGTATCTAGGATCTCATCTGTATGCTCAGTGTTACATCTACAAAATCATCAACTGGGGGATTCAACATTTGGTTTTGGAAATAATTCAATTATAACCATTTTCTTATCAAAGACATAGAAATAGCTGCCAGAATTTCCCATGCATTATACTTCTAAAAATCACTGACAAAAATGTTGGAAAACTCTGAAGGGAAATGAAGGTCTATAAATGACTTCTGGTCCAATTTGAGTGGCAGCCCACTCCTGATCTGAATGGCCATGAACCCACGGCAGGACAGCTCAGAGACCCAACAGAACCAAACATGACAGGAAAAAAAAGTCAATGAAATGATTCCTAGTGACATTCTGCTATACTCATAGATAAGTGGTTAGGCCAAGTGTCATCAGAGGACATCATCCAGCAACTGATGGAAAAAGATACAGAGACATAAAGCCAAACACTAGGTGGTGCCAGGAGAATGCCACAAAAGAGATAGGGAAACGTTTGCAGGAGCCAGAGGGATCAAAGACAATATGTGAACATGGCCCACAGAATCAACTAAGCAGGGCTGATGTGACAAAGACCCAGTATATGCTATGGTTGTGTAGTTTGGCATTTTTGAGGAACTGCTAAAAGTAGGAGCAGGGGAGGGTCTTTGACTCTTTTGCCTGCTCTTGGGATCCTTTTCTTCCTACTGGGTGGCCGCATCCAGATGTGATTGGAAGCCTTGTGTCCAGTTTATTGTATCTTGTTAGGCCATGATTGGGGAATATCACAGGGAAGCTTGATGTTTTTTTTTTTATTTGAAAAAAAAAGACAAAAACAGAATAGAAAGAGAAGAGGAGTTGTACTGGGGAAGAGATAAGGCAGGGGGAGGGACTGGAAGGAGTTGAGAGAGGGGAAACTGCATTCAGGATGCAATGTATAAATAATAATAATAATAATTAAACCAAAGTTATCCGAAAGGGTAAACAGAAATATAGGTGCTTTGTAGAGATGGGAGAGGGAGGGAAATGCAGGACATGGAAGGATGTGGGTAAAATAACAGTAACCATGTTTGAAAAGTCACAAGAAATCATACTATTAACTATTTACCATAGAAGCCCTATAATGAATATAATTCCACATATAAATTAGATATAATTTATATGAACTTGTATCATGCTAGCTGACTAATCCTCTCTTTGAGATCCAAAAGTCCCTTGGCAAAAAAATCCATACAATACTTGAGAATTTCTCTTTTGAATTATTGGCCAGTGATGATTAAGAAACACACAACACTTACAGCCTATTGCTGTTGCTTCTTGCTGCCCACCAGAGGTAGAAGGTAAGTCTTCATTGGTAAGGACACCAAGCAATTCAGAAACAGGGATCAGACATACAGAAGTGACCTGAATACTCACACTCCCAGGAAGTGTACAAGAAGATGCCATGCAAGCTTCCAAAGGAGATAATCAACCAATAGTCCTCTCTGGCTCTTGTGTCCATAAATCATATTGACAATCTTCATGGCATAAAAACATTTAGAATATCTTAGTTGTACCTTAGGGGTAACCAACAACTCTTTAATTGGCCTTAATTCCCACTCAACTAGAAGGATACCATGCCTGGTACTAGAAAGCTACTTAACTACTAAGTGCTGATAAAATCATGGTTAACAGAGGGGAGTCTATAACAATTTACTTACTAGACCAGCATAACCTCTAAGAAACATATATAAACATTTGTCCTTAGATCCACAGATATGCGTAGTCTTGACTCCTCCTCAACGTAACTTCTCTTTGCAACAGACAATGATGTATAGAAAACAACAACCAATTAAATTTCAGAACTGAAGAGTCCAGTCTCTCACCTAAGACTCAGGGAACATTACAAAAGAGGAGACAGAAAGATTGTAAGAGCTAGAAGATCGGGGAATAGTTTCTGAGATTGTGTACTCAAGTAAATCAGAAGTAGCATCCATAGTTTCACGAACATGACTACCCAAATGTTAGATGAACAAAAACAAGACCAATGAACCTGCAATCTTGTATTTAAAAAAGAAAAAAGTCAAAGTGGGCTTAAATCGATCCAAAGCACTATAGGCAACTGAGATAACCTAAGAGCATAATTAGTGGTCTTCCTTAGGGATGACCAACACATTTTTGTCCAATACCTAATAATAGACCCTGAAAATACATGTACAAGTAGCATTATATGGACTCAATGGGTTATATTTAGGAACATATATAGAAATATATATGTATATAAAAATCTACAATAGCAGTGAGTGAAAAAGAGGCCATGAATTCAAAGGAGGGAAAATGGTTAATCTGGGAAGGTTTAAAGTAAGAAAAAGAAGGGAGAAATGCTATTAAATCATAATTGAAAAGTAAACTAAAAATAATGAGAGAAGTGAGAATATATCCCAGTAGGCAGAATGTGTATTTATGTCATCTTGGTCATATTTGTATCTATGTTCAATTACCAGGAAAATAACAAAAATAAACAAAATTCTCAAGTTTCTAAAGCAAATGTTGTATTGATGCACACTATATTAGTGCCCAAATGAATCCAAGAAATCACAAAATGTTAATGACCCGGGAAGAATAGGGAATTACTGATGTATAGTGTATTCCATCACAGCTTTACATAAATGCTAATTATGATATTATTAAAAAATATTAGTGCTAATCGTTATATACATTCTAATATAAATTTTAAGTACATGTATATTTCCTTTGCTTTTCAAATATTTTATTGATAATTTTATGCATTAAAGCATTATGTACAATTTTAAATGTAAACATGACTGCTTAACCCCTTTCTAAACTCCACATTACATTTATGTATTAGAGAACTTTACAGTTATTTAACAGTAAGTCTATTAACTAAAGTAGTTACTGCTAGGATTAGTCTGTGTCTGTAGATTATTGGAGAACAAGTTCAGTGGTCTATGTGGTAGCAAAAAAACTTCTATTCAAGGAACATTCTAAAAACATGCTGAAAGTTATCTTGGTTGTTAAAGAAAGAAGAGAATTTTAATTTAAGCCTGTTCTGTTATAAATGGATGAGAACATCACATTTGAATTGGAAGAATATTTTCCTTTAATTTAAAAGCGTCATCTTCCATGGAATGTCAAAAGTTTCTGTTCTAAAAAGTTTTCATATTTATCTCTTGCATAATACTATTCTTAAAATATCAGTTTAGTAATTTTAAAATATGTTAGTTTGAAGGTATAACTAGATACATTTACATATGTAAGTTGTGAAAAAATTCAAATTTTAGATGTGTTATTGTTATGGATTGGGATTTGAGAATTATTATTGAATAACTTTTAGGAGACATTATTATTGCCTATATATTTTATTAATTTATTTATTTTTACATGATATCCGTATGTGTTTCTTGTTAGTCTGGAATTCATTGTATGACCCAGGCTGTGCTGTTCTTGAATTAAGTAAACATATGATCTCTTGTTTAATTACTTTTGTGAAGGCTTTCTTTACAATGTCAAGTTAGAGTGGCAAAAACAGATATTCTTATGATATTGCTGGTTTTAAAAAATGCCTTTAATTTTAGTGTCTTCCTTATATATGCAATGGGATTTTTCACATACAGTACCTACAAAGTTATATTATAATTGTTCTATGAGTAATTATGAATTTTTCCTGTAGAGATATTGAATTTTACATAATATTCTTTAAGTATTTAAGCCTTTACTTTTTCATATAGATAGATAGATGGATAGATAATATATAGATAGATGATAGATAGATAGATTGATAGATGCCTTAAGACTATTAGTATATTTATAGAGTTATTTACTTCTGCCATTAAAATGTATTTTATTGTCTTAAAAACAATCTTTTCTCATTTATATAGCAATCACAGAACCCACTCTCTCCCCTCCTCCTGCTTCCCCAACTTTCACCATCCCCCAACCATCTATTCCTCAGAGAGAGTAAGCCTTCTTATGCTGGGGATGGGGGTCAACAAAGTCTGGCAAATCAGTTTGAGGCAGGACCAAGACCCTCCCCATATCTAGGCTGAACAAGGTATCTCTCCATAGAAAATGGGCTTCAGAATGCCGGTTCAAGTCCTCATGATAAATCCTGGCCCCACTGGCAGTGGCCCTACTGACTCCCCCAGCCCACAACTCTCATCCACATTCAGAGGGCCTAGTTTTGTTTTATGCAGGTTCCCCCAGTGTCAATCTGAAGTTAATGAGCTCCCATTAGCTCAGGTCATCTATTTCTGTGGATATCCCACCCAAGGCCGTGACCCCTTTGTTCATATTATTACTCCTTTCTCTCTTCAACTTGACTCTGGGAGTTTTGCACAGTGCTTAGCTGTGAATCTCTGCATCTGCTTCTGTAAGTTGCTGAATGAAAGTTCAATGATGACAATTACGGTAGTTATCAACCTGACTACAGGGGAAGGCCAGTTGAGGCAGGATATCCACTATCGCTTAGGGTCTTAGCTGGGGTCATCCTGTGATTTGTAGGAATTTCCTTAGTGTCAGGTTTCTCGCTAATCCCACAATGGTTCCCTCTATCAGGATATCTCTGCCTCCGTCCTTCCCCCATCTCAACCATCCTTTCCCTCATATTCTCCTCCCCTTGGTCTTCTCCTTTATTCCCATTCCACCTCCCCTCCACTGCCCCATGTTCCCAGTTCTCTCCAGAGATCTTGTCCTTCTCCCCATTCACAGCATTTCTCCTTGTTAAGTAACTTCTCCAAGGTAGTGGATTATAGGCTGGTTATCCATTGTTTTATGTCTAATATCCATTTATGAGTGAGTACATACTGTATTTGTCTTTCTGGACTGGGTTACCTCCCTTAGGATGATTTTATCTACTTCCGTATTTTTGCCTGTAAATTTCAAGATGCCATTGTCTTTTTTACCTCTGAGTGTACTCCATTGTGAAATACATCACATTTTCTTTATCCATTCTTCAGTTCTCTGGCAGAATTATTAGGTTTGCTTATGCATACAATCATATCATCTGATAATTTTATGTATTCATTTTAATACTGCCTCACTAAAATTTTTACCTATTTTTCTTTCAATTTGACTTTGTAGTGTTCATGCAGAATTTTTCTGTCATGTTACTTTTAATAATTTCTCTTATTTTATTATGTATATCATGAAGAATTTTTAAATGTTTCTTAGGGTTGCAATAACAAGTACAATATACTTAGTTGATGATACCTACATTCACATTCGATGTTTGAAATGAGCTTTGAGCATGAGCTAATTTTAATCACTTTTTTATTAATTCAACTAATCCTTTTATACTATCTAACATGAATATAAAATATTTCTATTGTTCTTTGTTTTTATCCTGCCTTACTTCCCTCCTATCCCTATTATATTATTTCCTCACTTTAATGGCCTATTCTTGCCATTGGTTTTATGCTATGTTCTAGTTATATTCACCAAGGGCATCTGTATGATTAACAGATTAACTATCACTGTGAGAATAGTGGAATCACCAGCAGTCTCACAAATGTACACCACAATTTTTTTCTTTCTCTCAATCAGACTGTAGCAAATAATTTTGAAGTAAATTCCCCTGGGCTCTTCCTCCATATATGACTTGATTTTGAAGGGACCATTCTTTTCTAGACTTCCATAATTTTACTGTATTTGTACTTGTAATAATTTTGCCTTTCTCAGAATATGGCATGTCACATCATCGCTTCTCATCTTGTGCTATTACTTTCTACCTATCCTCTTTTTTAATGAAATTCATGGAACCTTGTAGGGATGGTCACATCAATATCTTGTTTTGGGCCATACCATCAACTTTCACTTATTATTATCACTTTGAGAAACATGCACATCTATGTTTATCACTGACCACTGCAAATAGAGTCTTCTCTTACTAATGATGAAATCCACGTTTGCCTATGAATATAAAAAAGTATATTTAGGCTGAGTGGTGGTGGTGCATGCCTTTAATCCCAGCACTCGGGAGGCAGAGGCAGGTGGATCTCTGTGAGTTCAAGACCTGCCTGGGCTACAAGAGCTAGTTCCAGGACAGGCTCCAAAGCTACAGAGAAACCATGTCTAAAAAAATTGGATATTTAGACACCAATTTGACACTATATCAATTATTTGAAACAGTAGCAAGTTGTTATCTAGTTCCTTATGCTCTCATCAGCCATTGGTGTTTGAGGGGGTACATAGTACCTACCATTCATAGATTCCATCCTGTGGAGAAAACCTCAAATCCAATTATCAAGAGTTTAGTTATCCTGATAATTTTGCATCACTGTTGTACGAATGAGTTTCTCTTCCCTGGAGGTTAATATCATTGTTTATAGCATCCATTGATGGAAAACTATCATTGAGGACTTATTTCTCCATTGGCTTTCATAGAATATTCCAGAACTAGGAAAGCTCATGTCAGGAAGGAAACTTCCATCTCAGATCTGGCTTGATTTCTCTATATATTGAAATCAAAGTGTATGGTGTTCTTAGCAACCAAAAGGAAACAATCGAAAGCACAACCAAAGGGAGAATAAGAAACTGTATTGTTTTAAAGACTTCTGGTGCCTCCCTAACTGAAATCCTGTAGGGAGGTACTGGTTATTTTGTTGTTGTTCTTGTTTAGCAGCCTTCCTTTTCTAGCAACATAATTTCCCATCCCTTCCATATTTTCGCCTAATTAATTATAATTTTCAGTTGATTTTAAAACAGTAGATCTCCATATTCTTGTTGTTTTACTCAACTCTATTTCCCATACCCTTTCTAAACAATCTCTTACCATTCTTCAGCCTTTTCATCCCCAGTACCTTTCTCTCAATTTTCATATTGCCTTTGTGGTATATGTGTAATGACCTGAGTTACAGAAATACTAAATAAACTCCTTCAATTTGTTATATCTTTTGTGACCCTTTATCTTACTTTGCTGCCTTTCATGTCATTATACTTGATCTTTTTTTTAAAATGTTTATTTATTATGTATACAATATTCTGGCTATGTGTATGTTGCCACCATGTGGATGCTGGGAATTGAACTCAGGACCTTTGGAAGAGCAGGCAATGCTCTTAACCACTGAGCCATCTCTCCAGCCCCCATATTTAATCTTTTAGCTTACTAATTATTCCTTAAGTTATTCCCAATATTTATTTGATTAGAAAGATGATAGAATTCTTATATTTATTTACATGCTACATGTCTCTTTCCCTGTCTTTATGTCACTGCTATCTATTTAACTAATTGATAATATTTCTGACTCATATTGCCTGAGAGTGTGATTTTTTTCATACATTTGTAAATTTTTGCTCCTCGCATCCCTATAGTTTATATGATCTTGGTATATTACTGTGAACTATAATAGAATTAAAGAGATTGATTTTTGATAACTTATTTCAGATAAAAATCATATAAAGGAAACTAATTTTTATTACATTGCATATGTCAAGAAGAGGCACATGAAAAATGCATCTTTAACTGCATCTGATCAGCAGTTAAAATGTTCTGTCCCACAGGGATATTGCCACCAATAGTAAGTGCCGCGCACCGCGCCCCCGTCTGCGCTCTATGCACTAGAATCCAGTTCGCGAGCTTCGGGCAAGNTTTGGAAGAGCAGGCAATGCTCTTAACCACTGAGCCATCTCTCCAGCCCCCATATTTAATCTTTTAGCTTACTAATTATTCCTTAAGTTATTCCCAATATTTATTTGATTAGAAAGATGATAGAATTCTTATATTTATTTACATGCTACATGTCTCTTTCCCTGTCTTTATGTCACTGCTATCTATTTAACTAATTGATAATATTTCTGACTCATATTGCCTGAGAGTGTGATTTTTTTCATACATTTGTAAATTTTTGCTCCTCGCATCCCTATAGTTTATATGATCTTGGTATATTACTGTGAACTATAATAGAATTAAAGAGATTGATTTTTGATAACTTATTTCAGATAAAAATCATATAAAGGAAACTAATTTTTATTACATTGCATATGTCAAGAAGAGGCACATGAAAAATGCATCTTTAACTGCATCTGATCAGCAGTTAAAATGTTCTGTCCCACAGGGATATTGCCACCAATAGTAAGTGCCGCGCACCGCGCCCCCGTCTGCGCTCTATGCACTAGAATCCAGTTCGCGAGCTTCGGGCAAGGGGCTGGAGATTGAAGAGACACACGCAGAGACAGATCTACACAGGACCTCCAGTCACTGGTACAAAGCCCTTCTTTAATAGCACCATGGAGGCTTAAATACCCAACAGCCAATGGCCAACAGGTGAAAACCCCATCCTCTGATCCTCTAGGTAAGGCACAGCTTTTAGTAACTTCAATGAGAAGGCTCTAGACAGGGAAGAATAGCTGAAGGCCAGGACTCCAATTGGTCCCAACAAATAAGTTTCCAAGTGTGAAAGAGGAATGAAAATAACAAAATATTGAATCTGACTTCAGGTGAAAGACACAAGGACACATGGTAGAAGACTGAAGACATAAAAGACAGGAGTGACAAAGTCCCCCAAACTGGATGATATCAGGCAGGGTAACATACTGAAGAAAGTACATAGAAAAGGGAAGAAACTTTCCAGTATATTGATCTCCTGTCATGGAATAATAACTGTCACCTAATGCGCTACAGGACCATAAATATAATTGGAAAATATATATTAAGAAATTGTGTTGTCTATAATAGTATCTGGTATATAACTACAAAAGGAAAAAAATTAGTGACTTAGAATTATATTTTTACAAGTTCTATTTAATTATATAGAGAGTTATTTGATATTTCAAATGATTTTAAAATAATTTATTATTTCTCTTTCTTGTTGGTAGACAATTCAGTCTTAGTTACTGGTGTGAGGAAACACCATGAATATGTCAACTCTTTGCTGGATCTCTGCAGAATTGAAGGAGGGGGGATTGCAGGAGACAGAGGGTTTGGGGATATCAGGAGAACTTGGCCCACAGAATCAATTAAGCAGGGACAGCTCTAATATTTACCCAGGCTAAGTACAAGGCCTGCAGTCTGTATTGCTGCACTTGGTGAGGCAGGGCCAACTCTTTAGTTCTAATGCCCTGAGGAAGATTCTCCTGCCCTCCTCCCTTTGCAGATGGCAAGGGGTTGGCACGTAAGAGGGCATATTTCTTCCCTGCAGCACACGAGGGACAGTTTGGGGGCAGCTCTTTTGCACTTATGACCAAAGGCTACACTCACCTCTGCCCCCGCCAACAGGGTCAGGTCTATGGTGCAGCCTGGGGAAGATGCTAGGCCTGCCTTCCCTAATGCTGCTGGTGGGGGAAATGCCAATTGCATTGCAGATTACACAGATCCTCATAATCCCAGTGGCAGTGTGGCCCCTAACCACCAATATGTCTGCAGGCAGCAGCCTAGATCCCGAGAGTTCACTCGGTCTTCAATGGTAACATAAGACATGGAGAATGACACAGACTCTGTCTGCAGTAGAACCATGAACCCAAATATAGACCATCGCTGCAGTTCAGTGCCAGACAAAAACCATGGCCCTGGGTGATATAACAGGCCCTAAAGGTCTTTAGGACCTTTACATCAGCTTTGACCTCTAAATCCAACATGGCTCAGCTGTCAGCTGAAACTTCAGACCTCTGCAAGGCCCTTGGTCTCAACAAGAGCCAGAAATGGCAACTCAGTTCAACTGCAACAGGGCCACAGGCACAGACATAGCCCCTGACTGCAGTCAGGGATGGAAGTCACCATGGTCCTGAGTGATGGCGTTGCAGAATTCCTGAACCAGATCAGCATGGCCTCTGTGGAAGCACAACCCTTGGATATAAACTTGGGTCACAGAGAGTGACCCACAGAGATAAACAGGGCACTTATTGATAAAAGGAGCTGGGGACATCAACCAAGACCCCCAAAAGAACAATAAGGCCTCAGACCAAGTCATGGATGGCCCTTGGCAGCAACCCAGGCCTAGACAATGCCATTGCCCTTGGGAAGGGTCAAGCAGGCCATGTACCTCAGCCCATTCCTGCCTTCTCTAGCTTTCTCAGATCTTCTTTTCTCCACAGGATATGAATCATTCTGCCTCTCTCTCTTCCCATTTCACCACTCTGTACTCACTCGCCATAGTGAGGCTGACTGCCCAGCATCCGGGGGAGTATTTACCCTCTCCACATTACGCCAGACCACTAAATGGCCAGTGACCCCTGAGTGAATTGAGAAGAGTTAATTATTTAAAAAAAATAACTGGGGCTTTGCGTGAAATTTCAGACAGTTAATTCCTTATTATAATTGTGGAGAGCATGTTGGTATGTCGGAAGGCGTGGTTCTGGAGATGTAGCTGAGAGCTTTATATCCTGATACTCAAGAAGCAGGCAGGGTAAGGGGAGCAGAGGGCACACGGCCTGGTGTGAGCTTTTGAACGCTAAAAGCCCACTCTCAATGATACAGCTTCTCCAAAAAGGCCACGAGCCAATTCCAGATATCTTACCAACTGGGGATGAAGCGTGCAAATACAGGATCCTATATGGGCTAACTTCATTCGAGCCACCACAGTAATTCTTAGTTCTGCATGTTTTATATTATTCTTCATAATTCTATTGTCCTGAGCATTCAGAAAATTTATAAGCTGCAGAAAACATTTAAATTTTCCTTTAATCGGATGCCTGTTTTTAACTATCCTCAACTTCAATAATTAATTCTTAAATTCAGCCACAGGTCGCTCTTTGCTCTTCTTGAATCAGAGTGGGATCTGTAGCATTCTGAACAATTAAAATATGATAAGTGATGCCATATATGTTTCTGTGAGAAGTATGTTTAGCCCTGGGGTGATAGTTTCTTTGTACTGTAACGAATAAAGCTTGACTGAGGATTAGGCAAAAAGTAGATTCTGGATATTAGATCATAGATATACAAATGATTATCTGCTTATTTTTAAGTATATATAAATATCTATTTATATTCATATATATGTATATATATATATATATATANAGAGAGAGAGAGAGAGACAGGGGAGACAGAGACAGAAATTTACTTTCAAGAATCAAATCAAATGTCTTTGGAGATGGCTAGAAAAATCTAAACTTCCTGTATATATTGATAGGAAAAATAGTTGGAAATTTAGGTAGATATTGTTACTGTAAACTTCTACCCCACTGATTATTTATGTAAAATATATATTTGAAAAATGTTTATTGCATAAAAAATAATGTTTATCACATAAACTAATAATATGCACAAGAGACTAAGACATAAGCATGTTTTGAAACATACATGTTCATCTTAACATGTTTTATTTATGTTTATTTTTAATTTAATTTTATGTATTCTCACAATATATCCCAACTACAGCCTCTTTTCCCTCTTTTCCTCCAAGTCACCTCACTTTCCCCTCTGCCCAAGATCCTCTTCGCCTCTGTTTCCTTTCCAAAAATTTAGCCAGCCACCCATTGATATTGACTGAACTCAGGAAAACCAGATGCAAGAGGACTAGCCATAAACCCTCATATCAAAGCTGGAGGAGACAACCCTGTGGGAGGGAAAGCCCTGCCTTAAATGTGTTCTGCAATGGTTTCTCATAATAATTTAAATTACTTTTTCTATTTTTCTGGATTATTAAGATATATATATATATATATAACATAATATTTATTTCAAGAGTATGGTCTTGGGAGCAGAGAGATGGATCAGTAGTTAAGATCACTTACTGCTCTTGTAGAGGACCTGGGCTTCTATAAAGTTCTCACCAACCCATGTGCTGTAGCACAAGTTCTAAGGGATATTATACCTGCTCTCTTCTGACCTCCACAGTCTCGTGCAAATGCTTGGCATCCATATACAGGCTAACCCAAATACAAACCAGATAGATAGATAGATAGATAGATAGATAGATAGATAGATAGATAGATAGATAGATAGATAATAGATAGATACATACATACATGCATACGTACATACATATTATATTTCATATGTATTTCTTAAGATTTCAGTTTGCCAAAAATGTTTTTACCTGCTATTGTTTGTCAAATATGTAAAGTTTTATCTTTCACTGGTGAAAGCATATGGAAAGTCAGGTTTCAGTCTGTGCGCATAATTACACACTCACTGGAAGAAAAAAAATAAAGTTACAGATAGAATGATGTATTGTCTATTTCTCTCTAGAGTCATTTTCATGATTTACTTCTTGAAAATGATCATTATATAATATGTTTATAGCATCAGGGCTATTTGCATTTATAAGTATATTATGTAAGTACATAAATTTCAGTGGATTCCAGCTAATAGGGTCATGAAAAGTTAACAAATTCACCGAATTGTGGAAAAACACAACAGAGGTGATGGACATATAAACTCACAGAGACTATTGCAATGTGGTTAGAGGATTCACAGATTTAAGCCAAACAGGGTCCCAATTTTGAAAGGGGCAAGTAGACATAACATTCCATCATGAACAAAAATGTATTTCCAACTGATGCTTGCAAAGAAAATATGGATTCTTGCTAAATATATTAACCATACTTAAGGGTCATCCCCGTGCCCCGCAGTAGATGGCCAGAACAAAGCAAACTCCATGGTGCTTTTGCAGACATTTTGTCTCTTAATCAACTTTTGCCTTCCAAGTCTTATTTATAAATTTTGTGTATTAGTTTCCAATTCTGTATTTTATGATTTTGGGTGTGTATGTTTGCATGATTATGGTTTTTTCCTATTCTGATTTGATTGCCTTTTCATTTTGAAAGAGAATTAGAAAGAAAGGACAGGGCATGGAGTTTGTTGGGTAAAGAGGTAAGAAGAATCAGGTGGAGTTAAGAAATAAACTTTGAACAAAATATAGTGTATGGATTCATTCAATCAATAGAAAGTTACCAAACAAAGAAACAAACAAAAATAATCCATGTATTTACTATTAATTTATAATGATAATTTCATTGAGGACAACAATTGTAGGTGAAACTGTACCTCCTAATTCATTCTTTGCTTTTATTTCTCCACTGAATCATTACATCAGTAACACAAATGCATTTTTATTCTTATATTATTTTTACTTTTATCTCATTATAAATACAAATAAATATGGATAAGCAGGGGATTTTATTAGTTTTATTGCTGTATCAACAACCACTGCAACAGTTCTTGGACAAGAATTTGCTTTTATTAAGCACTTGCTAAAGATAATAATACTTCAATTAATTTTAAAAAAAAAGTTATGCACTATACAATTTGGATCAAAGAAGATAACATGTTTCCCAGTTCACCAGATTAAAGCTAATTAACTTTCTCTTTCATTTTATGATATAACACAATTAAAATGGTACAAATTAAGTACCAAGTTCCTAAACTATAAGATGTGTAACTTCAAATGTATTTTTTATAATAGTTAGCAGGCTATCCTATAAAGGGATTTATACAATTCTGTAAAATTATTTATGTTTAGCTTGAAACTTTTCTATACCTTATCCTAAAAGGCATATGATATAATAATAATAGCTTACTTGTAATGACTGAAAAAGAAAAACTACTTTATTTTGCTCAGGAAGTGAAATTAAAATAAATTACACATGTGATCTACACTATATTTGTTAATGAATTTTATAAGACTAATTTCTGAGATTAGATAAATAATACCTTTTCTAAAGTGAGAAATGTTCTTCTAAGAAATTGATAAGTAAGGTGTTTCCAGAAAATAGAGGCATGAAAATTACAGTAGTAATTATCATCCTTATGATTGCAACCCATAGTCTAGCTCATTAGATAGAAAGACTGGAACCAAGATAGGCAATTGCCATTGTCATTGGTTGATCCCACAACTTAAAGAAAAGAACCTGTATCTGAAGGTAACACACATTCACGTAGAACTTGGTGAAGCTGAGCTGAAACTAAGCAGGTATCCTCCATCCTGCAGGCTAGATCTTTCAGGACCTATGGGGGTGCCATCACACTCTGAAGGAAGAGAGGCAATCAGCAGTCCTGCATATCTGTAAAGTCTGTGAACCACAACAATGTTCAGCAAGGCATGATAAACCAAAGGATGAAATAGTGATATGTAGGTCTTTAGGATAAACAACAGCCTACTAATTAGACTTGAGGACATTCAATAGAAGGAAATTTATGCCTGGTACTGTTAAACAAGTCATCTTTAATGGCTGTTGAATTCAGGAACCATAGACAGAAGCTACTACTGCCTTTTTCCTAAACCAATGTATTGTATTCTATGTATATCCTTATATTCACAAATAAGTGTAGCTCTCAACCCTCTTTGAGGAAGGTTATTTTTACATCAGGCAGGGATTTTTACTGAAATGTATTAGTTAAAAAGCGAAGAACAATTGATTGTGGTGTGGCTGTCAACTGATACATGTACAATGCCACCGAAATAGAAGAATATAGAAGAAATTTTTTCAAAAGCTAGGGATCAGGATATCTGTTGTAAGATGGTGTCCTCTATATATAATGAGAAAGCTGCACCATTAATATCTCAAAATATATGATTGTCTAAAAATGACACAGTAACAAGACAAGTTGATACACCAACGTAGAAAAGGGAAATCTTACAAGGTTTCCTTTATATATATGAGAGAGAGCAATGGGGACACAGAAAGAGTTGAAAAGTGGACAGACAGGGCATGGACACAATATAAATACAGTACTTATTTTTAAAATTCTCATGAACAATATCAATTCATGAAGTAGTAAATTTATGAGTAAAAGAACAGACATTGGTGGAAGGTTGAAGCATATTCTGTTATTTTAATAGTTTATTATGTCCAGAGCACTATAATTTTATTATAAATTCTTGGAATTTCTACAATAAAAGACTGTTTCATGTAACTTACTTACTATGGTGGTTTGAATAAGAAGAGGCCTCATAGGTCATAGATTTGGGTGTTTGTTCCCCAGGTGCTATTTGAAAGGATTAGAAGTGGTTTCCTTGTTGAAGGAGGTGTGCCCCTGATCTTGGGCTTTGAGGCCAGCTAATCAGGATGGAGAACTCTGAGACACTTCTCCTGTCCCATATCTGCCTTTGTGCCATCTTGTTCTTCACCATGATGAGAATGAACTAAACATCTGAAACTGTAAAGAGGTTCCAATTAAATGTTTTCTTTTATGAGCTGCCATTGTCATGGTGTCTCATCACAACAGTAGAACACTGACTAAAAACACTCAAAGTTTGGCTAATTTTACAGATAAGTACATCCAAACTTTCAGAAAGTAGAGAATGTGATAAATGTTAGTTTTGGAAATATATGGTTTCTCTTCAAAGGAGAATTACAAATAAGAATGAATTTCCTGACTTGCTATGCATTCATTATGTTGGAAGTGCGTTGGAACTGGCATAGATTATGCCTACAAAGCATAAGTTCTAGATTTAAAATTTAGAAAAATAAGATATTTTTTAAAAACAATGGCATAGTGGCATATGCCTGTAATTTAACACTTGAAAGTAGAGATAGTATAATAAGTAAGTAGTTCAGGGACATCTTCATAGAGAGCTTGAGGTCAGTCTTGGCACCAGGAGGCTGTCAAAAATAAGTAATGGAAGAATAAAAATGATGGGAAGAGGAATATAGGAAGGAATAGAGAAAGAACACAAAGACAGAGGGATGAAGGGAGAAAAGAAGGGATGAAATGATTTACAGAACAAGACAGAAAAGGAAAAAATCCATTCATTACTTACAACTAGAATTGTTAACATAGAAATTAATTACTTTTATTATTTCTAATAATTCATAGCAGTTACAGAATTAAATTTCTAAATTATCTTAAAAATCTCAGTGGAGTTTTTTTTCAGCTTTGACCTTTTAATAATTCACATTTTGGTGTTCTAGCAATTCTTTCTATCCCTACAGGTTAAGGAGGCCATAAAATGAGAAGGGAGTTGAATATCCAGTGAATTAGATGCAGTAAAAGAAAAGGCCAAAGCTAATTCTATGAAACCATAATTCACAAAAAAGTACAAGATAACTAAATGTCTGAATGAATACATATGTATTTTATGGGATATTAGGAGGGTAAATTTTAATCCTTGCTGATAAAGATGATTTAACTAAAGTCTTGATGTTGTAATCAAATTCAGCATGAAACCTGTTTTGCATTGAAATAATCTAAGAATTGGACCTGAAGTGGTTGATGCCAGAGGAAGCTGACCCTGGCTCTGTGCTACTGTATGCTGACATGGTAGCAATGATAAAGGTGACACGGTAGAGCTCCCTTGCAGGCAGTGATACAAGACATTCTGAGGAAGCTTGGGGCAGGAGGGACCATGTTAGGGTATATTTAACTTTGATTCATTCTGATTAAAGACTGATGTTACTCCTCATTTCCATATGAAAAACAGAAAATCCAGCAACATGGATAATCCACAATAATATCGTCATCTCTGACACTGCATCAGAATGGAAAGCATTATAAAGTATTTTAAAGTTTTGCTGGTATGAGTGGACTTGGATAAACTTTGTCTAACAATTCTTTTTATTTTAAAGTGTGTGTGTGTGTGTGTGTGTGTGTGTGTATACACATGCACATGGGTGTATGCATATGGGTGATGAGTGTCACAGAATACAGAATGTGGTTTCTCATCCCTGAAGCTTGACTTGAAAGTGATGGTTGAAAACTTCTGGATATGCCTGTTGGAATCTAAACGCAGGAACTCTGCAAGAGCAATACACTCTTTTAACGAGCGCTCCAGCCTCTCATTGATTCCAGGTAACATTTTAGTAAGTGCTTTTAATTTAAAATAGTCACATTGTGAGATGTCTTACAAAAGTATGCATAGTAGTGCAAAATTAGCAAAAATATGAAGTTTATTCTTATAAATTTATAGTTATTTTCATAACAAAATCTCAATACATTTCATATGGTGAGAACAGCATGAAATTATAAACCAAATATAAATAACCATTATACATTCTATATTAAATTGTGTGTTCTGACAGGATAGAGACAATTAACTTAAAAACCACTTTCATAAATATATTTTTAAGATTTTCTATAAAACAAAATGTTATTATGAGTGCAAATAAAAGGCTTATTTAAACTGTGAATAAAATCAAAACAATAACAACAAATTTAAATAGTCTGATTTTAAAGACATTGTGTTATCACATTAGTATCAATGGATAGCATTAGAAAATATCAGATGTTGATAAATATATTACAGTCTTTTATGTTGGGAACACTGTATAAATCCAAAGTTATGGACTCACAGAAAGACATAGATATATTTTATTTTTGTACCATAATAATTATTAAGAGAAAATATATGATAAAATTGTCTTATTTTCATAAGTACACTAAATAGATAATTTTAAATGTCACAAGGAATTATATATTTTGTTTCTGTTTCTTATATGTGCCGATTCATTAGATATTTTAATTATATTAAATGTTGTCCTTGAAAAATAACTTATAGCCAAATATATGTTACTAACCAATAGAGAATATAAACAGTTAATCTTAAAATATGTGTTTATCACATTTTATATACAGGTTTTCAAAAAAGGAAATGTAAGTTTAGTTATAGTAGAATAATGGAACATTTTAAACTATTTACTTAAAGCTATTAAATATTGAAATTTTAGTTGCCTTTGAAATGTTATGGGAAATATACTTTAAGACCGCATTTTGGTATGTTTTATTTTATGCTTTATACACATAAGCATTTATGCTGAACTACTTAAAATCATTCACTAACATAAACTCTCTCAAGATAGTGATTCTCTCCCATGTGTGTGCTCAGAACCTCAGGATGTTAGCTCAGTCCAAGCAAAATAGCAAGAAATGAAACTGTTCGGGCATAATCAGACATTTCGTTTAATGAATAGATTTACAATGCAGCATTCTGCAACATGGATAGTGAAGTAACTTGGTAGTAAAGCATATGCTTACTTTATATGAGGCCCACCAACAATTTGCAGAGAGAGAGAGAGAGAGAGAGAGACAGAGACAGAGACAGAGACAGAGACAGAGACAGAGAGAGAGAGAGACTGAAATCTTAACAAATGGGCACTTGAGGTTTGTTTTCCAAAATCTCAACTCTAAATGTCTGATAGATTATATATATTCTGAAAAAAAGCAACCTTTAAGCCAGACATAAAACTTCAAAACATGCTTGACATTTTAATTTATTAAAATATCTGAATACATTGTGCTTACTTCTAATATGCATATTAAAGTGATATTAGGTATAAAAATTTCACATCTTTGTAGAGTATCTTCCACCTGCAGATTTGAAATTAGAAAACCTAGAAGATAATCCCTTGGCCAGAACATAGTTCCTTGGGATCTGAAATCATTAGCGTTGAAGTGTGAAAGTCCTAATTGCACTATTTCTCTGAAGATAGCTGCTGTCTAGATGCTGCCCTGTGTCTACAGACTCAGGAAGTGGGAAACGAAAAGTTTGTAATGCAGTAGTGATTTATGCTAAGAAGATTCTGAGTTGTCACGATTGAAAATTTTCCACCCATTATGCGAACCCTATTGATCATGGCAGGAAACGGGAAAGTGTGCTGCTCATTGATTTTCTGTGGCTACTGAATGCATTAGGTCTGACATATTTGATGGGTAGGCAGGTTTCAAAGGAAGCTTCAGTTAAGCTAATCTTAGTTCAGAGGAATATTCACAATGGAATAAGAAACCTTGTAATTGCAAGAGAAAATAGAAGAGTCAGAGGACTGCATTATGAGTTATAACAGCATAAAAATTAGACATGAGCCTTCCCTAGAGACTGCAGTAAAACACATCAACTCTTTGATGCTGCTTTTCACAAGTGAAGCAATTACTGGGTAACTTCAGCTTTTCACCCTTCAGCCAAGAGAGTGAAAGCAAAGCAATTAGTAATTCTGTCCTCTTAGCTAAGGAGAGCTATCAGAATTCTATCAAGTTTTTTTTTAAATGTAACTGAAGAAATCAAATAATTGCATAGCACAAGTGAAATTGATAGCATGCTACACCCTGTAAATTTAATTTTATTTCTAATGATCTATTTCTTATTCCTTTCATTATTGTACTGATTCTTTGAAATACAAATGTTCACCCATTATTAATATCATAGGATATCAAAGTAGATAATTGAATACAAAATTCAAGCCATAAAGGCATTTTCTACCCGGGGAATCATTCCCATTTTTAAATTAAAGCCAGAAACTGTGATCTAGTACCATGTGGGGTGCTATCTCAGTGACATATTAATACAATGTCAAATTGCAATCTCATGTATTAGCAATACACAAATAGTGTCAAAATCCTAGCTGAATATTTACAGTACATTAAGTAACATGATGGTGTGTATGCTTTAAGTGAGTCTAATTAAATTAGCATCAACTAAGTGGTCCTTAGTGCCCACAAACAAACACTGTGTGTTTGGCAATCAACTTTCTCATTTTTCCAGGTCATTTAGCAGACAATCATACAGGCAAACTTATGAGAATAAATGGGACCACACCAACATGTAATGCCATATTCCAATTCACTAAAGTCCCCAGGAAATTATCCCATTATTTAAGTACTAGAGCATTACATTGCTTTGCTTCAGGAATTTGACCTTCAACTCAGACTTTTATTTTGACCTTCAAACTTGGTCCATCAGTCTTAGAAATGATCATACTTTGTGTTAATGCTTTACTAATTGTTTTGAATTATAGAAGTGCATTTATTACAATTACTTGCAGCTAAGCTGTGTAATTTGTGCAGAGAAAACTGATTTCCAGGATCAGCTCTGGAAAGTGAGTCAATATGGGATCTCAGACTTTCCTTTGAAGAAAGTGAGGCTCATGAAAATTCATTCAAATGCTGGTATTGTTTGTATAGATTAATGACAAAAGGGGAATCAGATCTAGAACTTCATCTTATACAAAGGGTTTTTTTTTTGCTAAATCTTGAAATGTCTTTGATACTTTGTTTCTCATTAAAATCTTATGAAAAAAAGTTCAGATAATGAAACTAACAGCCATTCATTGTAGAACATTACAGCTGTGACAAAAAAGTGCAGTTTCTTCCTTTGGAGTTGTGTTTCCCTATGTTCCTCATAAATTATATACCTGAAAAGGAAATTTTTGTTTCTGGGATATTATCTGAAGAAAGTCAGTCTGGATTTTTCTACATAGTACAGTTCATATGTACCCATTTAGATGTGATGATGGATTCACTGCTATAAAGAGACTAAGAAAAGAATATAGACAGACTCTACTCTGAAGGATGTATTTTACAAGGATTAAGTACACAATAATGTCTAAGCATGATCATAACTGGCNCCAGGAGCCAATACCGCCCTGCAGTAGCTTGCAGGGGAGTGAAGGAAGGTAATTATGTTGAGCAAGGAAGCAGGTTGAGAAAGAATGGATGTCTCACTCACTAACAAGGAGAACACTGATCATAGACACGAAAAGTATGATGTGTCTTTAATCAGGTGGTATTCTTTTTGTGAGATAATCATCATTATAAATTAATGACCTCTGGCCACATGCTACTTTTCTTAAAATATAGTCAGTAATAGAAAGTATTGGCTTCCAAAGGGTCCATGGCTTCCTTATCTTCTTTCTCTTCCCTCTCCTCCTCTTTCTCCTTTTCTTCTCATTCATCTTTTGTCTTTTACTTCTTTTTTTTTTACCATTATAAAATGTCCGCTATATTTTTACTAGAAGTCCATTTATACATTTTTTAAAGAATCTGAAAAATAATATAAGATTAAAAAACTGCCAAGTTGTCTTAATCATTAACTTAAAATGGCACTAAAGAAAAATTCATGCCTGTGTTGGTACCTGACACGTCTCAGCTCTCCTTCCTCTAGATGTCAAAAGCCATTACAAGATAATTGTGGTGATAAATACTAATACGGAATGGTTGATGTGAAGTAAAATGCAAATGAAGATCAGTTTTAAGCAGGAGGATTTAGTCTAAGTGACCTCTTGACAGACATTAAAGGCTGTAGAGAAAGAGGTACATGATCTCTCTGCTCAGATGATTTTCACCATGAAAGGTTTATTTTGTTTTCTTAAATGTTCCTGACACTCTAAAGGAAAATCCATGGCAACAAAGTGCCACGTATGGCTTGAGATCCTTGCCCCTTTAGAACATAAAGAGAAGTCTTTGAATATCTATAAAATGTTTTGTTTCTTTCATCTGCAAAGGCAAAATATTGCCACAAGTTTTTCTACTTCATTATGTGAACCGTCTTATCCTCCATCAAACCGAATGGACCATTCCTATATTTTCTATCATAGCTCTTTGTAGGATGATGTGAGAGGTGATGTATATTAACACCGTATATTAAACTTGCTCTTTGTTTCTTCATGGAAAACTTCATAATTACATCTTCATATCTGCACCCTATATCAAAAATGTACGGTATTAAGAGTATAGAAATTGAAGTTCTTAGCTATTCACAGCTTTCTTTCCATGTATCTTGCCACCCACGGTGTGGTGTCTTCAGCTATAGTGTCCTTTGTTCTCTGTCTAATGGACAACAAAGAGGATTAGCATGCACCTTACTGTGGCTTCCCAGACTAGCAATTACTATGGAGG
>LOEQ01006169.1:0-11656 GCA_001685075.1 Bramus lutescens | reverse complement strand
GGGGGATGGGAGGGAAATGGGAGGAGGTGGAAATGTTTAATAAAAAAGTATAAAAAAATAAAAATAAATAAACACATCTCAAAACCTGGACTTTCCCAAAATTAATTCCATACTTGAGCTGCTCAAGCAAAAACAAAACAAAGGAATAAAAACTGCATTCAACTGTTAAAAAAAAAAAAAGATTCCAGCCCAGCCCAGTATTTCTTTCTTTATCTTCAACTTGTTGAAAACATGTAAGCTTTTAACTACTATTCCAAAAGTAGAGCCTGGTTTTTTGATGCCATGATCTCTGCCGTAGTTGTGGACTAACACTCTAAAACTATAAGCAAGTACCCAATTAAAAGCTTTTTTTTCTTAGTTTGCCATGGTGGTGGTGTCTCTTCACAGCAACAAAACAGTAATTAAGATATTATGTTTAATTATGAAAAATATTTCAGTTACATATGTATATATGTGTGTTAAAGTAATAATAAGTATAGACATCAGATTAATAAAATGTATATCTTAAGAATATTTTAATAGCATAAATATAGTTTCATATATTGGTGAGCCATTGTAAAAATCATGACAAAAATCTCCAAGCTTCAGAAATGGGAAATATTTGAAGTAATGAATGATTTCTAAACTAAAACAATGGAAATAATGACATGCCAGAATCATCAAAACTTAAGTTCTAAGGATATAGCAAAATGATTAATTATATTAAAATCAAAATGACATTTAGAATGTGAAGGGAGTGGGATTCTTAAAAAAAATGTACTAGTTGGGTTCATTAGGATAGCCAAGTAGATTTCTAAAATTCTCTGAAGAGTCTCAATAAGTACACAGGTCTGAATAGACCATGTTTATGGAAAAGCAAATCATATTCATGTTCATTCTGTTAGAACTATTAGTTTACCTTGGCCTTAGTCACTTAATGGAACTAATTTTTTACACATGTCACTAAATGTTATGGACAAGTATGGCACAATTTCCTTGTTAGGTATTCACAAATTTTTAGCTTTGCAATTGCTTTAAGAACACAAATGTCAAAAGTGACAAGCAAAGCTCCCCAGTCATTTGGTTTTTGAAATCTTTGTAAGATGTTCTGGGTGTGTCTGAGTGGAGGTCCCAGAACAGGTCTCTTTCTGTCTCAACAATTAAATTTCACATAGTTCAACTCCAATCCCTTTTGAGTAACTCAGTGAATCATCTGTATTCCTGTTCATTGAAACAGGCTTTTTCCTGTGCAACTTAAATGAATTTGACAGTGTGGAATTTTAATATATGTTAAGGATGAATAGAAAATATGCTTCAAATATTAATGCTGAATTGAACTCTTAAGCTTTATTTCCCTCCAAATACCTAAAGTAATAATTTTCTCTATTTTTCTTTTCTTTAACACATGGGTTATAATCTGATATGAGCATAGACTTTTACAGATTCACCTTCTTGTAACAAAATTCCATGGAATTATGATCCTCAATGCTCACAGCTTTTATATTGCTCTAGATAATATAAATAATGTATCAAAACTGAAGAGTAATCATAATCTCAAATTGACAATTTTCTATCTAGTATATTGTACTAGAGTTAAAAGTATTATATTAATTTTCCTAAAATATCTTTCAAACTCTGCTACTAATATTTCATAGTATATTTCTGAATATTATATTGGGATTTTATAGAAATTTCAATAAAATGGTTCTTTAATTTCTTGCATGATAGCCATGTCCTTTGAATAGACAAACATAATATATTAGACACATTAAATACCACATTGTAAGTTTAAATTTCATAGATGTTATTGCATACTTGAGACAGTCAAATCAATAAATTTTAATCTCTTAAACAATAGTCTCCCAAAATGACGTAAAATGAATAAATAACATGATTGAACCTGTCTCTCTATTGTTCTGCTCTGAGGAGGAGATAGGATGCAAACTCATTGTATTTGGAGTGGTCAGGTCATCATAATACAGTTGGATTTTAATATCATATTTTTGATATTACTGATGAAGATTAATGAGAAATTAGAGAAAATAGAAGCCATTAAAAGTCCCTGCTTTTAATTATTGCTTGTGTTGAGACAAGTATATGAAGTAATTTTTCAGAACTCAGAGAGGAAGACACCCTTCTTTAGAGAAATTGTCTGAATGTTCAAACTTATATAAAAATTGAGTCATAATGATGAATAAATCTCATAAGTAAAGTTGACATAGAGTTAATTCAATGAATCTACATACTTAATATTGACAGTTTGTCTAAATTAGTATTATTAGGAATCATTTTTTCTATGTTTCTATTGTGTGCTCTTTCTTTAAAATATTAAATGAGATGGGTTAGGAGAGAATTAAATATGAGTCTATTCTTAGGCCCATTTTTACTTGTGAAACGCTCTTATTTGTGGAAATGACATTTGGGGACAAATATAAAGAATGCAGCTGAAGCCTCGGTGTGATAAGCCATTTGTTTTTCTGTAATCTGCCCCACTGTTTATCTTGTTAAAGAACTTGTTGAGCATTTCTGCTGCCTCTACTGGCATCTGACAGGAGCATCATCAGTCACCGCACATGCTCTGGCCTACAAACTCTTTTACAGGATTCAGGAGGGATGTGGATTTAAATTTTAAGCTGGTTTCTGTCAGTATGACAAATGAATGCCAGAAAAATTTAGGACAGTGGTAGAATGTTCAGATGCACAGTGAATGTAATCGTCCAATCTTCAAGCAAAATCAACCAAAATACCTTTAAAATAACTCCATGCTTCAGCTTCCTAAAAGTCAGTCTATGTCTGAGGTGTAAGATGAGCAATGTTTCTGAAGCTTTCAACAAAGACATACTAAGAAGTCACATGGTTTATTGTTCAGAGGAACGATATTTATACAATAATTATTTATAAAAGTATAAAGGTTGATTAGTAGCTTATATTTTTATGAGAGTCAAAATTGCGCTTCTAAAACATATTCCTGTTTATTTTTCCTGAGCTTATTTTGCTGCCAAACAGTTTGCTTGTTTCATTGCTTGTGTTAAAAATAAAAGAAAAAATAAACAAATGAAACAGATATTCGAAATAGCGTGTGCTCATTCTGATATTTTGGCATAGTTTTGATAGATTAATGAAGAAAGGACTAGAAGAGATTGCTGCATCTTCATTATGTATTTAAACACATCTCTACATAGCCAGTGACAATAACTGAAGTACTGCCTGGAGTGGATTACTGGAGTCCTATGCAGCCTGCTGCAGGTGATAATTGAAGGTCAACACTAGACAAGACCTGGGCTTCGAACTCCTCAAGCCCCTGAAGTTTTTCATTTTCTTTTCCTCCTTTCCAAGCATCGTGAAAGTGGTTCAATGTGGGCATTTTAGGACACACAGCATTCTGATGCAGCTAGAATTATTTCTCATTTTATTTCAACACAGCTCTCATGACATATATGTTTTTAGTTAAAGGTCAATCACAGCTTTTCCATATATCTATTCATTAATCAATTGATAAACATTCTAGATTATTTCCAATTTCTTGGTATTGTTAATAAAAAAATCTTTACCATTATTGTTTATTGTTATTTAAATGCCTTAATTATATATATATTTTATTGTCAACAAATATATGTATAATATCAATAGCTAGATCACATTGAATTGTTCTAGGATATTTCATTGATTTTTCTTAAGAAAAGGAGTTTCACATTAGTACTTTTAACTTCATATGAGCAGTGAGCAGCTTTATACATATATCTAACTTCCATATTTACTTTTAGTATGTAAATAAATAATAGGAGAAAAGAGTTTGGGAAATATACATGTACTTTCAAGTTTGTAAAACATATTTACAAAATTACTTATAGTCTGCCAATATTAGGACATTTCATTTTATATAAATTCTGTTTAAAATTCTTAAAAGAGAATGACATTTGAAGACTACTGTGAGTTTTACAGTATTTTCTTCTTCAATTAACTTTAAATATGGTTTATATGCTCTTTATGTCATAAATATTGTAAAATTTGTTTTCTCTCCAGTAAACACTCAAGGATTCACACATATTGTGAAAATAGCTACAAAAATTATTCGAACAATAATATCCAAATTGCGAACTAACTGGAGTTTAGAAATAAAACATTAGGAGCTGCACAGAAAGAACCACTCTAGGAATATAATAAACCTTATTTTAAATGTCATCATTAGCTCTTTTAGGCACAAGTCAATCATTCTGTGTTTTAATGCAATTCTTTTTAATCAGATAAAATGTCGTGTTCTTGCATTATGAACTATTGAAGATAATCATGGATTTTTGACCATCTAGTTAATTATGTCAATGAATAACCATTTTCTATGAAAGTCTTATTAAGATGGGCACAATATTTTTCTGTTGTTATTAAATATCTTGTAGATTTTAGGTCAGATCTTTGTGTAGATTCAGAATTAAACCAATGTTTGGTTTAATCATTACAGAGATTATGATCAAAATTTCTTCAGAGAGGCTGATCTGTACAATGTTTTTGTCCATGATACACTGAAAATTCACTAATCAGTTAATAAGTGATAGTAATAATAATAAATGAGAACTTCTACATACCAAATTGGAAAAGATTCAGGATAGTTGCCAGGTTAAAAAATTCCATACTATGTATATCAGTAAGCCACAGGGTATTTAATAACCAGATTTGATTTAATAGAACTACTGTCCAGGGATACTATTGATCTTGAATTGTAACTAAAATTTTTGGATGATTTATTTTTTCTTAGAAAGCGTCTTTTCTATTCATGTATCTTTTATATACCAAATATGATTATATATGTGCACTCAAGGCAACAAACTTATTTACACTTTCATGTTATTAAACACAGTTTGGGAGGCCTGAGATTCCGACATACAGCAAACAAAGGATTAGGTCATTGGGGTCCTGCTCTGGACACATTCAGTCCTGATACTGACTTCACTTGTGAGCATCTCTCCTGGTAGAATTGATTTATGATACGCTCCATCGCCATTCGGACGTTTTTCCAGAGAATTGACAAAGAAGTTCTGCTTCTCTAACTTGCTAATCGATAGAGAGCAAACAAGATCAGAAGAAACCAAATCCTTCCTGCAAGGTGATCAGACACTAAATGTCAGGCTGTGAACACCGTGTTTGAAAATAAAGAGTGGGCCTATCTACCTTGCTAATTAGCATTGTTGCATGCCTTCTGAGAAGATCGATTTATATCTGACACAGACTCGGGCTATAAAGACTTTTGTTACATGAAATAGTTTTGTTAGTAATAGACACATGCCTATCATTTTATGCCAATGTTACTTTCTCCTACTATGCTTCACTTTTTTTCTGGGGTTATAGACATATCGACTTTATGATTGTGACTAATAATACTTGTTATTTTTCAAATTAAGCATGATATTATAAATTTCTTGAGGCTCCTCATTTTGGTGAGAATTTAGTGGTTTCTATAATATATATTCAATAAAATTATCATCTGTGAATAATTTCTTTTACATTTTAAGCACATCATATATGCACACACACACACACAAAGTATAGAATGTAACATTAGAAGAGTTCCAAATATTATCTGTGTATTCTTTGACATTAAATACTGTGGGATGTTTTGATAGATCATAAAACCTGTGGTAACGACACATACATAACAAAAAGTATTATTATATGTAATTGGGAAACATTTTGGAGGTTTTAATATGCCGTAAGGAGCCTTTTCATTCGAGAAGTTTAATCTGAGTTCTTGGAATTACAAATTCAAATCGCACCAATAACACAGCCTTGCCAGCTCTTTGTTGTTGAAGAAAACTAAAGTATATGCCGGCTATCCACTAATTGTTCGTCTCTGTCTGTCTCTACACCAATGAAATGCAGCAGAGATCCATCTGAGAATGAAACATAGGTCTGTTGTAGAACAGGCTGGGTATCAAATATGACAAAGTAACAGGGAGTTGCTTAGAGACCCTTTTCTTTTTACTGGGTCACCTTGCCGAACCCTTATAAGAGACTTGGTGCCTAGGAAAAATGTATCTTGTTGAATCCTGTTTAATTCATGTCCCTAGTAGGCCTCCTCTTTTCTGAAAGGAAACAGAGTAATGGATGTTTGGGAGAGAGGATATGGGGGTGGAGAGGAAGGAAGTGAGGGAAAGGAAACCGTGGTCAAGAGGTAATGTATGAGAGACGCCATGCAGCTGCGAAGGCACTCCCAAAACATTCCTTCTTCTTCAGTGAGTCTGAGACCTCCCTCAAAAACGTGCGCATTATAGCTCTCTCTGAGATCTGCAAGTATAGAAGTTCACCTACTACCCACAAAGTTTAAGAATAGGTAAAAAGTGATTGATATAAACTTACCTGGGTATGGTGACTCAAACGTGTAATTCCACCACTTGGAAAATGCAGGCAAGTATGCAGACTAAGCTACGTTGTGAGTTGTATGCCAGTATGCTACACAGAATGTAAGTGTGTCTCAAGGAAAACACACCAACACACAAACAAGGAAGAAAAAAATCTATCAGTCATATCTGTAAGTCAAAATTGAATGCCCTTCTGTTGCCCATATAAAATGATATTTTTATCCTACCACACAGAATGAGTAATGAGTAGTAGAGAGAAATTTGCAATACTTAAAATGTTCAAAACCAACAACGTAAAATGGCTACATTTATAAGATATCATATTGGTGACTATATTTTTATATATTTATAGGATTTTGAGTTTTTTGTATGTATAAATGTCTACCTGCAAGCATTACTGTGTACTATGGTTGTATTTGCTGTAAAGATGAAAAATGACCCTTGGATACACTGGAACTGGCATTATATGTTGTTGTAAGGCAATACATGGGTGAAAGCAACTGAAGTTGGGTTATCTACAATATTATGAACTTATGAGCCATCCATGCAGCCCAATGGCTACTTTTAAAGCTTGTAACAAAAAAATTACAGTTGATTTTAACCTAAAATACTAGGAAGGGTTTGTGATTAGTGATTACAGTGACTAATTAATAAATTAACTCATTATTTCATTTTACAAAATCTTTTACAAATCATTTCTTATTTTTTGAGCTTATGATATAATTATAATCGTTAAACTTTCTATTTCCTCCCTGAAAACCCTGCTCTTTAAAAATACATGGCCACTTTTTCATTAATTTTTATTACATACACATACACATATGTATGTGAAACACATTCCTAAATACATAATGCTCAGTTTGCATACTACATATATGTATGTAACACATATGCAATAAAAATACTACCTTTGCTGTATAAGGTTACTAGTGTGTGTGTGTATTTTGAAGGTGATATTTTGAATAATCAATATGTGTGCTCTTCCCCGTGTAAGATTATTGCACTCTAAGAGTTTTATAGCTAACTTTAGTTCTTTGTGTAGGGTTGAGCCTTCATAGGCTTTCCTCGGTCCACTTTTGCACGTCTTCCATTATTGTACATATGTAACTCATGCCTGCTTTACCAGTCAGTCACGCCTTTGAGACTGTATGGTTGTAGAATCTTGCATTATTCAGAGACCACAATCTTATAGCATGCTTCTTGAACTTTTGGCTCTTACAATCTTTCTGCCACCTCTTCCCCGGTGTTCCCTGAACCGTAGATGAGAGAGATGTTTTGAAGTTTTCATCGTACCAGAATGCATCATAGGTTTCTCCAAGGGAAGGAAAAATCCAGCAATCCTAATCAGCTACTCAGCTATTCCACTTATGAACTGTAGCAACCACTAGCACAGCATCGTAAACACAAGAGTACACTCGTGGTACATTCTTCTTGCCAGTGTTCAATGCTCTCAAATTGGACTTAGGACCTGTTCAACCAGAAAGAAACCTTGTCTGGTACTGAGAGCCTAACCAACTCCTAAAAGAAATACACTAACAAATCTTGGAAGCACAACTTCCAACGGCCAATTTTTTTCTCCCTACATAATAATCCCTGAGTGCATTTTAAATATTTGTCCTTATGCTCACAGTAGGCCTCACCTCTCAAGGAATTTTATCTTTGTAACAGATGGAGACCATTACAGACAATCACAGAGAATCTAAATATAGAGTTCTCGAGCCAGGATGAAATGGGGAAATCTACAAAGCAACATCTGGACCTAAGGCAATTGTATTTTTAAAGTGAGGTTAGATTCTAAAGGTGGAAGTTCTTTTACTCTGGAAAAGTATAAAGACATAAAGGTTTGACATACTCTATAATTCTGGCTTGTTGAATAATAGTAATATTTTAAAGGACACCATTGCAAGACCAGAACTGTCTCTCTCACAAATGCCTTAGATTATTTCCGTATTGGTACATCATAGGTTCTGAAAGTAAGTACTTTCCAAGGGAAACAAGTTAATTTTCTTAACAGTTCTGGAGATGGCGAGTTCTCTACTCTAGTAAGGACATAATACCTTCATATCAAGTTAGAATATGGCTTTCTTGTCAGCAAGAATGGAAAAGATTGTATGGTAGGACAGGAGATGGAAGAGAGCAAGGAATCGAGAGAGAATAGTTGAACTTGCTTTGTAACAAGCCATACTCAAGAGAAATAATTCACTCCATTATAGATGAGAATGAATTGTTTCAAAGTTCATTGTCTTCATGAGCTATCCACCTTCAACTAGACATCTTCCTTAGATTGTTACTGCCACATTTCCAGCATGTGTCTTTGACACACAGTCAAATGATCTCTAAACCAGCCAAAAGATGATTGCTGATGGGGAAGTGTGGATTCCTGTGATGTAAAATCCCTATTGGCTGCAATGTAATGACACATTCAACTCCCCAATAGACTCAGTTGTGAAGAGGCTCTGAAACATTATCCAATGACTCAACAGATGGTCCTAGATTCTTGACTGCTATACCTCTTGTTCTCAAAAGAGAGTTTGTCCGAGTAAGAAGCTAGAACTAGCCATTATTAACACATTCTTAGGGAAGTGAATGCAATATATATACCATTTCTCTCTTCTGTGTCTGGCTAAATTTTTTCAAAGATCAATCCATTATTAGTCAGGGAATCTGCTAACAAAAATTTTTCGTTTCAACACTCAACACTAGTTAAGGCACAACATGAGTTCAATGTCAACCTGTACTGAATAGTGAACCATTGTCTCAGCAAACAACAAACACTTCCAGACCACTGTACAATCACAGGCATGAGTGATATGCACCTCATCCATCTGACCTGAGTCACCAAAGCAATACACGGGGCCAGCTCTCAGAGAGAGCACCTGAAAGTGCTCATGGGAGTTTTGAGAAACGTGAATGGCTTTGTCACAAGTGCCGTGAAAGTCAAAGTGAGGAGATACTCTCCCCCTCTCAGAACAGAGAGGCTCAGAGGCTGAAATCAGTTTGAAGCCAAGTCTTCAGTATCAACCACTTGACCTGTAGAGTAAACAGTAACTGTTAAATGATATATTTCTATTGTAGTAAAACAAAATAATGAAGAATGATCTTGTGGTCAATTTCCACTGTGTTTGTTTTACTTCAGAATTCAGTGGACAATGATTTTGTGTGTCATTTGTACACTCTGAGCTTTCTGATGTACCTCACATTTGTTCTTGAGGCTTTCAAAGATAACACGCAGACATTGAGGGTCATGCTAACAGGTCTTCATGTGAGCAACACAAGACACATGTCTTGTTGAGAAGTTTATGTCACTCCGCCTTTTCCTTTATGTTTCTCTAAATGAGTCATATGCTTAAATTATTTTTTCTCATATCATGTAACTTATTCAGAAAGATCATGTTCAAGGATTAAATTATGTCTTTAATAGCTCACTTTCACTGCATAATTTCTCAAAACCATAGGAGTCTTAAAGAATAGGAATTTATATCACATACTACTTGTGTAATTCCTGAATATTTTATCTACCCAGCAGTACATTCTTTGAATAGGAAATGAAAACAAAGATGTCATAAAGAAAGAGGAAGCCATGTATTTGAAAGTGAGGCAGAAAGGGTATATTGGGAGGGCTTGCTGGAAGAAAAGGGAAGGCAGAAATTAAGTAACTATGTTATAATCTAAAAAAAAATAAAAAAAATTACAAAATCACAAAAAGTAATTGCTATTATTTTGATCTGTCAAATTATAGTATATTATGTAAATGTTCAGTGAAGAAGTCCACATAAAATGGAAAATAGCATAGTCTGAAAATTCCACATAAATATACATTATGTGTAAAATATTAAATAGAGACAGTATAATACTAGACTATATTTTAACATTTAGGTCTAATGCTAACTTTGTGTATGCTAATATGTTCTGATTTTGAAGATATTTTAAATAATCCCAAAGTGGAGGAAAGGAAGAATGACACTGAAAGTGTGAAATGGTAGAACAATGTTCCAAATAATAAAATATGGATATATGTAAGATTGGACATGATGCATATTTTCACAAGATGTAAAGTTTAGGCTCATTTAAAAGATTTAGACACAATATATTGAACCTACATAACATGATATCCATATGTTTATAAACTTTAGCAAACAAAATTATAACAGCCTATGACACTACATAGTAGACAAATGAAATTTTGCTCTAGAATTGTATTGTTTTTTATATGTAGCATAGAAAATTAATATTTAATGAAATTATGACAGTATATTTAAAGACACCATATTTAAAATCAACTTATATGATGAAATTTTTCTCATTTGAAGGGTTTACAAATTTATGTATACAAGTGTTTACCCTCTTTGGGTATATCATATTGTGTATAATTATAACCAGAAATTCAAATTTATTAATAAATAATTATTTTATACTATCAACTGTTTGGGCTTAATATTTTAAAAGAGATCTTCATTGCATGACAGTTAATTATATATTTATAGCATTTAAGTAACTATTATTTGATATCATAGAGTTAAATCAATTAATCAAACATTAACATTTTATTGAAAATATTTTGATTTTTCATGTATTTTACTTTACTTCCAGACTCCTTTCAAGAAAGAAGTAGAAGATGCATTGATTTCGTGCTCTGGTTTTTAATAACATGTCTTTTCTGAGAAAGTAACTCAGTTAAGCCTATTTAAGCCTTAATAACAACACTTTTGACAGTTGTAGGTTAATGTAACCTTGGAGGGTTTGGACAGAACAATAGATTGGTGAGGAAGGAGAAATTTCTCTTCTCCAAATTTCCCTCCTACCACAACACCTTGTTAATCTCACACACTTCTCTAATGAGACCATTAGCCAGCTCTCCTCAGTCAGAAATTTACTTTAATATTTTAATGAACACTGCATGTTTTCCTTTTTCTGGAGCTACCTAACACATCACTGCTGTCAAGAGATATGTAATTTTACATATTTTTGAAAACTAGAACTAGTCTGTTAGACAAATCTGTATAAACATTTAAAATGTTATTTTTCCAGACTAGCTTAAAAATAATTTGGATAATTCTAAGCAAGTGATACATTTTAATCATTTAGTATATAAAAACTCCTTTACTGTACCATATTTTTATCATTCAATTATTGGTGGAAATCACTACTGGTTTTGTTTTGTGGTCATGTTGAATATGGAATAATAAGTGGATGTGCAAGGTTCTCTGTGGTGTTTTATCTTACATACACCCAAGAGTAGACGAAGTGTAGATGAAGCTGTAGTATATTTTTCTAAGCCTTAGTCTCTCCCTCTCTCTCTGTCTCTCTGTCTCTCTGTCTCTCTCTCT
>LOEQ01006168.1:75939-88014 GCA_001685075.1 Bramus lutescens | reverse complement strand
GCTTAAATGAATACAATTTGTGTGTTGTTATTTTGGGGTATAAGCTAGCTGTGCGGGAGCCAGGTGGGAGGGAATGCAGGCCTGCTGTTCCCTTTCACTACAAAGCTGGACCTAACACAAACAGAGTGGAGGGGCCGCCGGAGAGATCACTCCGTGGCTAAGAGCGCTTAGCCTGAGTTTGATTCCCAGCACCCACTACGGGCAACTCCAGCCCCACGGGCTCCAAGGCCTCTGGGCTCCTCTGGCACCTGCACTCATGCGCATGCCCCCCTACCCACACACAATGAAAATAAAACAAATCTTTAAGTAGAGAAGAACACCAAGAAGTATGTGTCTAAGGGTTTTTAAGAGTCAATGAAGGTGGCACACACCTTCAGTCCCAGAATTCAGGAGGCAACGGAGGTGGATCTCTGTGAGTTCAAGGCTAGCCTGTCTACAGAGAGTTCCAAGACAGCCAGAGCTACATAGAGAGACCCTGTCTCAAAACAATAACAACAACAACAACAAGAAGAGGGGTAGATAGATCCAGCTCTAAGGGCTGTGATATGGTAACACAAAAGGGATTCACCTCTCTTGGGGAAGGAGAGCAAAGGTTCAGAGGCTGTGCTGCCTGAAGAGCCAGTGCCAGCCAGACCTGCCTCCCAAGTTCACTGTTCTCGCCCCGTTTCCTTACCGAAGCACATCGCTGGTGGTGATTTCAGGGATGAACTTCTGAAGGTGCTTCACTGTCTCACTGAGAAAACAGGCTTTATACATTTCATTTGCTCCATACGAGAAATTCTGAAGCACCAGCTTAATGAAACCACTGAGAATGAAGGAAAAAGAGAAACTCGATGAGACAGAGGAATCCTTTATTACCATAAAATATCTTTACAGTTATATTTTGGTGGCATCATATAAATCTATAAAAAGTCAGAAAAATTATACAATAAAGAACCTTTTGGCCAAGATATGGACAGGAAATCACTCATACTCAAAATTGATAAAGAATATGGTTCCAAACTGGTAGCCTATGAAGCTTGCAATGTTAGCTAACTAACAAGGCATCTTTAGTACACGGCATTAAACTAGTGAGACACCTCTCCTAGTGTAGTCAGGTGGAGATACAGTAGTCTAGCACTGGTCCTCCAGTGAGATTCTGTACACATCCTGAAAAGTTAACCTAACCTTTCTGTTACAGACGCTGCTGAGGGCAACACCTACATATCGTCCAGAATGCTTTCCTGTGGTTTCATATAAATTTTCCTGAAGGGAAGCATTACTGAAAAGACCAAAATGAGGTTTGGCAACGTATTTGCCATACAAACATGAGGACCTGAGTCTGGATCCTCAACACCTATGTGAAGAGCAGCCATGGCAGTGAATGCATGCGCACAGACACACAGACACACACACACACACACACACAGACACCCTATATCATCAGTAATTTATCTAATAGTTTACAAAACAATGGTGAAAAGCTTGAAATGTTCTTCCAAAGTAAGTCCTTACTAGTTTCAGACCTCGTAACAACATTTAAGAAATGGACTACCAGATTTATAAATGGCTTTTGCCCTTACTTTCTTTTCAGCTATGACATTAGCACCCTGGTTCATCACAATCTTTGTGAGGTAGTTAAATATTATACTTGGAGATAGGTGTATAGTCCAGTGGAGAAAAACCTGTTTGGTATATATGCAAGGCTCTAGTTTTAACTTTAGCATCGAAACCAAATAATCAAATGTATGCTTATTGTTACATAAAGATCTTAATTTGGATTAATAAAAATTGAATGCAGCAATCACATATGAGGGATTATTCTATCAGAATATCAAAAACTTCTCACATTAAAAGAATTAAGCACTTGAATCATCTTGAAGGTAACTCTGGTACCTCTTGAGAATTATTTCCATAACATCTCTTGCACTGAAGTCAAAGGGTCTGTAGCCTTCCCGCTTAAAGGCGAGCACTGCATTCGGCCCGAGCCACACAGTGCCGTCCAACTTTGGTGTAAAGTGAACTCCAAGGAAAGGGAAGCGGCTATCTGGGACCTGCAGATTCAACACAGCAGCCAACTATTAGCCTCATTCACATTTTACTTCATAGCAGATACAAAACATCTGACTGGTAAACAAGGTAGTTCCTTCTAGATATTTGTGTGCACTGTGAGTTGTATTCAGACACGCTTTTTGATTAACATGCTTTCTGGTTTAAAATGACTTCTCTTAGGGCTGGGGGGGAGTGGGAGAGAAATGGGAGGAGGTGGAAATTTTTAATAAAAAAATAAATTTAAAAATACATAAATAAATAAAATGCTACTGCGTTAATATGTTTTCCACTTATTCATCTTTCTGGGCAAAAGGTTGAACGGTTCTACTTCGTATTATTGCCTCGTTCTCCTATGATAGAAGTCTGTGCCCTGCAGGTAAAACAGGACTGCCAGAAATACATATATATACATATTCACAGAAATACATATATATACATACATATTCACAGAAATACATATATATACATATTCACAGAAATACATATATATATATATACATATTCACAGCACAGGCCTCGGAGAAGTGAGAAGAAGCAGATGATTTAGTTTTTGGCAAAGCACCGCTTTCAACCAGTTCAACCTAACATACTTTGGGGGACTTGTTCATCAACAGGGTAAATGCATGCAGAAGAGTGAGCTTTCTATTTAAATACCCCTGACTTTTGCCCCTGGAGCTTGAGTGGGCTCCTATACAAAGTGTACAGCTATGGGTTGGGTATCTCCTCTCCTACAGAGGTGGGAGAGCCTGGTTTGCTTGTAGTACTCCCATGGCATACTCGAGCTCACAGAGACACGCAATGCCCACGAGAGCAGAGACAGCTTTAGGGATGCCACTGCCAGAGACAGGTGAAATGACCACATACAGCGTCTCCCAAACCCTCTCTTCAAATGCAGGTAAAAGCTTTATTTTTCTTTCCTTTGTGCCCATAACCAGCTTGGTAAGTAAGAAGACAGAAGTATCATTACTTACCGGATAAATATTTCCATTGACAAGGTAGCCCTTTTCTGGCTTTAAGAGCAGGTAATCTCCCCGGAATGGGACAATTTGAGGATCAGGATTGCAGCCACTCAACTCTGAAATACGGTCTGAGTGAAGTCCTGCACATGTCACAACATAGCGACAGTGAACCTCCTCTCCCTGGTACAAAATAAAGGAGCATGGTTAATTTCTAAATATAAGAAAGAAAATGTGACATAGTTGTCTATGTGAGAGCTTATCTAAAAAAAAAAAACAAAAAACAAAACAAAAAAAACCCTTCAACTGAATGGAAAATTAACAGAAGTTGAGATATGGGGGAGGGTAAAGAAAGGTTGGGTTTAATTAACAAACTATATGCATGTATGGAAACAGCACACTGAATTCCATGTCATAGTTGATTATGCTAATTAAGATACTGTGGCAGGGGCAAGGGCAGTCTTACTATATAGCCCTGGCTGACCTGGAACTGGAGGAAGGACCTGAAGAGACACCCTTTTCAAACATATAAATTGAAAGACCCCAAAAAGACCCTGCTAGTTTGCCCATCATAGCTATGTACTTTGTTCTTTGTTTTCTGNAAATCACCAGTAGGTAATGAGAAAAGTGCTTGACACTATGAATCATCAAAGAACTGCAAGTCGAGATTCTTGGGGCCAGGCATGGTGGTACATACCTTCAATTCCAGCACTCAGAAGACAGAGGCAGGAGGATCTGCTCTACATAACAAGGTCCAGGATAGACAGTACTACAAAGAGAGACCCCTGTCTCAAAAACCAAAAACCAAACCAAACCAAACTACAAACCAACCAACCCTTGGGATATCCTCTCACACCTCGTCGGAAATACACCATTTGTCTATATGTCACTAATTATTTCTTTATCCTCAGTATCATGTTCCTCCAAAATTCCTAAGATCGAGTTCTATCCCCAGAGAGATGCAATTAAGGTCAAATGAGGACAGAAGGATGTCTGATCCAGCAGGACTGGTATCTTTTCAAGGAGATACACCCGAGATCCGACGTGAGGACGAGCCTGCTTATAACCAGGAAGAGCTGGGGATACAGTTCAGTAGAGGGGGTGTTCACCTGCACCTTAGAAGCCCTGGGCACTGCTTCCAGTTACCTAGGTTCAACCTCTAGTATTCAAATAAAGTAACACATGAAATTAGGAAGAAAGACCACACCAGACAGAACCTTGGTATTGGCCTTCTAGGTCTCAAAGTATCGGAAAATAACTCTGTTGTTTAAGACACCCAGTTGGGGTGTTTCCTCCTGGCAGCCTCTCTTATTCTTCTGATATCTAACACAGGGATCCTCAACCTCAGCCTTTTGAAGGATACTCCTTTGTGCTGTGAGGCCTCTTGATCAGCATCCCTGACCTCCATCACTACATGCCAGCAGCCAGCCCTTCCCTCCAATGTTGACAACCAAAAAAGTCTCCAGACACTGCCATTGTTCCCCAGGAAAAATAATTTCCATTTGAGACTGCCAATCTAATGTAAGTCATTTAATAATGATCATCCTTGCATCTCATTACTGAAGGATCTGAAGGTAGAAATATACTCATAACAAACCACTCCCAAAGACAATGGTTTAGTTTTTTGTTTGTTTGATTGATTTTTTGAGATAGGATTTCTCTATGTAACTGACCTGGAATTGGCTCTGTAGATCAAACTGGCCTTGAACTCACAGAGAGTCCACCTGCCTCTGCCTCCTGAGTACTAGGATTAAAGGCATGCACCGCCACTGCCCGGCAAAACAATGGTTTTTAAATCTGTTTTGGAGAGTTGGCATGCTTCACTCATGTAAGGAATGGTTACATCTTTTAGATGAAAACACAATTTTGCCACTGTCTTTACTGGCTGGTTAAGTACAGTTTTTTTAATATCTATTTATTTATTTATACAACATTCTGTCTGTGTGTATGCCTGCAGGCCAGAGGAGCGCACCAGACCCCATTATAGATGGTTGTGAGCCACCATGTGGTTGCTGGGAATTGNAGGACCTTTGGAAGAACAGGCAATGCTCTTAACCTCTGAGCCATCTCTCCAGCCCTTAAGTACAGTTTTAACAGGCATGTGGCTCCACATCTGTTGGACATAGTGAGTGATGCTATACAACTGCCATGTCCACTTCAGCAACTGGCTTCTCAGACTGTATAGAAAGTCCATGACTTGCTATTCCCACAACCGTGAAGGCTGAACTCTATATAAATCTTCTGACACTTAGGAGTGGCTCTGCTCCCTTCTCTGACACTCGAGGGTGCAGGGAATTGATATTCTACAGTTCTTGCCTCTGACTATGGAGAATGAAGGTAAGTCATGAAATGATTGCTCTGCACCTATGCACTCTTCCCAAAGTCTCTGAGTTAGTAGTCAGGAAGTGAGTGGAGAGCAATCAGCAGAGTGGTAGAGTATCTATCTTTGAGGGGCCGGAGAGATGGCCCAGGGCTCAGTTGAACTGGCTGCTCTTGCAGAAGACCTAGGTTCAGTTCCCAGTCCCCACATGGTGACTAACAATTTTCTGTAACTCCAGCTCCAGGGATCCAATGCCCTCTTATGGTCTCAGAGGGCATCAGGAACACACACAGTGCACAGACACACATGCAGGTAAAGCACTCATACACACACAATATTTTTTTTAATGCCCAAAAGATGTGAGAGAGGGCAGACTAACTGGAAAGAGGAAGCTGAATAACAGAGCAGGGAATATGATCCAAATATTTCATATATGCACATAAAACACAATAATGAAGCCTGTTATTATATGTAATTAATATATGCTAATAAAAACATTTTAAAAAATCTATACAGTGGCTGGCTCCCAAGGTACTACAAATGAGGTTGTGTTCTGACTCTCTCATGTATACACATACATACAGATGCACACTCGTATCTGTACACACTTGAACATGTACACACACATAGACAAATATACAAAAACATAGCAATCACTCAATACAACTTTACAAGTAAATGAAAGTGAAAACAGCTCAAGAGTCTTTACCTTAGTATTCTTGACAGCAATTGGATAGTTCATCCCTGGCAGGAATGAGAAGAATTAGTGAAACTTTGGTTTGAGCAAAAGAAAGTTGTCACTATGAAATTCTATACCCATAACAAATTTAAATGACTGTTTTAGTTGTGCTTTATTTTTAATTCTGAAGCTCTTTACCAAGAAAGAAGACTAAAATAATTCATTATTGACAAAACATAAAACTCTGGCATGATTTAGGATTGTTTCTTTTAATTCATTTAACTAACACACATTCTCGAGCTTAGCCTAGCACAGACCCCTCATTTCACCGAGCACAACCATGCTCTGCATGTAAGCAGTACCATCACAAATGAACTGGCTTTAACCCACAGAACTAAAGCCTGAGAAATTAAACACAAGACAGCCATGTGTCCGAGTGTTGGCAACCTGATTCCCTGCACTGGTTGTTCAGAGAAGCAAGGCAAGGGCTTTTACAACACAAAAAGTTCCAATAATGAGCTGACCGTTTATCAAGTTTGTTCCCATTTATTGATGAGCTATTAACAACCTATAAAGCATATGTACAGAAAAAAACTACAATCTACCTATATTGTGAATTTGACTTATTCTGCTACCCACTTATAATAATTTTATTTAATAAATTTGTTCATCATCTTAGAGTGGGCAAGGGATTCATAAAATCCAGATCTCCTTTAAACCCTGATAAGGAAGAACCTGATTATCTTCAAATTTCCTTGCATCAAACAGAATGCTTGCAAGCCTCTCATTTAACTAAAAAAAAGCTAACTACTCATTTCAAAGCAAAATAAAGCAGGCTGTAACTGCAGTCTAAGGGGAACAGGAGGTGAGACTCGGAAGGGCTGAGTCTTTTGATGATATTGGTCTGCTGTTGGAAATCTGGGTGTGTCCCAAGATAGCCAACTACTTACTATTGCTATGCCATATTCCCCAACAGTCTGAATCAAGGTCTAAATGGCACTAAAGTCTGTATTTACCATAAGCACTGCCAAGAGGTACCGACTCTAACCTTCAGAGAACCGTCTGGAGGCCACCTGTCCACAACAGCCGTGGCTGTTAGACTTTAGGTGCCAGTCAAATGTCTACTCAGTGCCTAGTTCTATCAGCACACAGACACCTAGGAACTGCAGGTCTGCTCTGTGCACTCACACCCATGTCTCTTCCATACTCACCTCTGTGAGACTCGGGATGAGATCGGACCAGGAGCCTCAGAGGGTGTTTGTCCAATCAGACAAAAACCAAACATCTCTTTTTTATCAATACAAATATTTTATAGAGAAGATGGGAATAGCTTACCATCCTTACTTCTGGAAGGGCTTTCATTAGCTATTTCAATATCCTTTACTTCAAAATCTTTCAAGATAGAGCCACCAGCATCTTGGAAATCCTGGGCAAATGACAAAGCTACCTGCTGATAGTTCACAATGCCAGTATATGGACAATCAATAGCCATTAGACCCTAGGACAAAAGTATTAAAAGGTCAAAAAATACAGTCAAGAATCAGTAAAGTTCATTAAAAGGTTTTTTTCCTTTGTTATTTTTGCTTTGTCCGACCCCCCCCCAGGGTTTCGCTGTGTAACTGCCTTTGTAGTCCAACTGGTCTTGAACTCACAGAGATCCACCTGCCTCTGCTGCCTTAGTGCTTGGATTAAAGGCATTCACCACAACCACCTGGCTGCAGTTTTATTTTTGCTTGAAATTTTATATCTTTTTTAAAATACCTTGTATGTTTTGATGGGTAACACACATTATCCTTTGCTTGACAAAAACCTGACAGTATTTAAAACAGTAACAGAAAAGTCTGCTCTTGTTAAGTGCCTAAATTTGGTCATGAACACACACACACACACACACACACACAATGTGCCTACTAGAGGGTGGTGATGGTGCACGCCTTCAATCCCAACATTTGAGAGGCAGGGACGAGCGGATCTCTGAGTTCAAGGCCAACCTGGTCTACAGAGGGAGTTCCAGAATAGCCAAGACTGTTACACAGAGAAACCCTGTCTCAAAACAAACAAACAAACAAACAAACAAACAAACAGCTAGCTAGCTAAATAAGAACATCACATAACCAGGAAACAATTTTCTTTCATTTTTTTCCTTTTAAATAAAGATGCCTGAGCCCGGTGGTGGTGACGCACACCATTAATCCCAGCACTCGGTAGGGAGAGGCAGGCAGTTCTTATGAGTTTGAGGCCAACCTGGGCTACAGACAGAGTTCCAGGATAGGCTCCAAAGCTACACAGAGAAATCCTGTTTCGAAAAAAAAAACAAAACAAAACAAAACAAAACAAAAACCAAACCAAACCAAAACAACAACAAAGATGCTTGATTTTCAAAGCTGCCCCGCGTTGCCATCTTATTTTTTTTAAGAGTTATTGTTATTCAGGACACTTCATTTCTGACTCTAACATGATTCATATCTGATTCTGAGTTAAATTCTCAAAAAATGTTTTAAATAAACTCTAATGCCTTTTGTAGTGGTGCACATGTCACAGCCAGTGAAAACTCAGAGCTGTTCTAGCTGCCTAGTCACATGGTGTGCAGGGCACTGCAAGGATCTGCTGCAGGTCTCCGAGATCATAATCAGGAATGGGGACATTCCGTGACTAATTCCGCTTCATTCGGGTAATAAGAGAATGAATAATTGGTTTTGTTATTGTTTTTCTCTCTGTCACTGAATGCACGAATTTAGATTTAAATTTATTTATTTATTTAGGAACAGATGGTGAATGTGCCACTGGTCTTTTCTAGTTTGAAGAAAAGGGAAAGAGCAGAATTTCCCACGACTAATCCTGAGTATGTTTTGGTGCAACCCCCACACTGTATATACATCTCGGTCATCCAGTCATTTTCCTCAGTTCTCAGACAGCTAGTGCTCAGAACTGAGTGAAAGCAGTCGTTTTTTATGTCATTTTGTTTGGTCAACACAGTATTGTCGTTAATTTTAAAAATAATACCTGAAATAACATTTTAAATATTTCACTGGTATATTGTCTTAAAGGCTTTCATTCCCCCTCCCTCCACAAATAATGTTTCCAGATCCCTGGGTTGGGCCAAGGCAAAACATGCAACATTTGGCAAATCTCACCATTTACCTCACCAGGCTTGATGCTAGCACATGAACGCCTTTGCTAGGGTTAGGAAGTCCCTCCTATCTGCATAAGATTGGCACATGTGAGGCTTTGTTAGACTTACTGCCTAACAACTCAGAGATTCACAAGTCAATAGCTACACTTAACCTAATATTTCAAGAGTTTAACCCACAAAACTCCCTTACCTAACATAAAACATTGTGACGGGAGTGGGGAAAGAAATGTTTTGCAAAAATGCTTTGTTCTGAATCAATAGTTCTTTTTTAAAAGACTTATTTTATTATGTATAGTGTTCTGCTTGCATGTCTGCCTGCACACCAGAAGAGAGCATCAGATCTCATTATAGATGGTTATGAGCCACCATGTTGTTGCTGGGAATTGAACTCAGGACCTCTGGANATAGCTTACCATCCTTACTTCTGGAAGGGCTTTCATTAGCTATTTCAATATCCTTTACTTCAAAATCTTTCAAGATAGAGCCACCAGCATCTTGGAAATCCTGGGCAAATGACAAAGCTACCTGCTGATAGTTCACAATGCCAGTATATGGACAATCAATAGCCATTAGACCCTAGGACAAAAGTATTAAAAGGTCAAAAAATACAGTCAAGAATCAGTAAAGTTCATTAAAAGGTTTTTTTCCTTTGTTATTTTTGCTTTGTCCGACCCCCCCCCAGGGTTTCGCTGTGTAACTGCCTTTGTAGTCCAACTGGTCTTGAACTCACAGAGATCCACCTGCCTCTGCTGCCTTAGTGCTTGGATTAAAGGCATTCACCACAACCACCTGGCTGCAGTTTTATTTTTGCTTGAAATTTTATATCTTTTTTAAAATACCTTGTATGTTTTGATGGGTAACACACATTATCCTTTGCTTGACAAAAACCTGACAGTATTTAAAACAGTAACAGAAAAGTCTGCTCTTGTTAAGTGCCTAAATTTGGTCATGAACACACACACACACACACACACACACAATGTGCCTACTAGAGGGTGGTGATGGTGCACGCCTTCAATCCCAACATTTGAGAGGCAGGGACGAGCGGATCTCTGAGTTCAAGGCCAACCTGGTCTACAGAGGGAGTTCCAGAATAGCCAAGACTGTTACACAGAGAAACCCTGTCTCAAAACAAACAAACAAACAAACAAACAAACAGCTAGCTAGCTAAATAAGAACATCACATAACCAGGAAACAATTTTCTTTCATTTTTTTCCTTTTAAATAAAGATGCCTGAGCCCGGTGGTGGTGACGCACACCATTAATCCCAGCACTCGGTAGGGAGAGGCAGGCAGTTCTTATGAGTTTGAGGCCAACCTGGGCTACAGACAGAGTTCCAGGATAGGCTCCAAAGCTACACAGAGAAATCCTGTTTCGAAAAAAAAAACAAAACAAAACAAAACAAAACAAAAACCAAACCAAACCAAAACAACAACAAAGATGCTTGATTTTCAAAGCTGCCCCGCGTTGCCATCTTATTTTTTTTAAGAGTTATTGTTATTCAGGACACTTCATTTCTGACTCTAACATGATTCATATCTGATTCTGAGTTAAATTCTCAAAAAATGTTTTAAATAAACTCTAATGCCTTTTGTAGTGGTGCACATGTCACAGCCAGTGAAAACTCAGAGCTGTTCTAGCTGCCTAGTCACATGGTGTGCAGGGCACTGCAAGGATCTGCTGCAGGTCTCCGAGATCATAATCAGGAATGGGGACATTCCGTGACTAATTCCGCTTCATTCGGGTAATAAGAGAATGAATAATTGGTTTTGTTATTGTTTTTCTCTCTGTCACTGAATGCACGAATTTAGATTTAAATTTATTTATTTATTTAGGAACAGATGGTGAATGTGCCACTGGTCTTTTCTAGTTTGAAGAAAAGGGAAAGAGCAGAATTTCCCACGACTAATCCTGAGTATGTTTTGGTGCAACCCCCACACTGTATATACATCTCGGTCATCCAGTCATTTTCCTCAGTTCTCAGACAGCTAGTGCTCAGAACTGAGTGAAAGCAGTCGTTTTTTATGTCATTTTGTTTGGTCAACACAGTATTGTCGTTAATTTTAAAAATAATACCTGAAATAACATTTTAAATATTTCACTGGTATATTGTCTTAAAGGCTTTCATTCCCCCTCCCTCCACAAATAATGTTTCCAGATCCCTGGGTTGGGCCAAGGCAAAACATGCAACATTTGGCAAATCTCACCATTTACCTCACCAGGCTTGATGCTAGCACATGAACGCCTTTGCTAGGGTTAGGAAGTCCCTCCTATCTGCATAAGATTGGCACATGTGAGGCTTTGTTAGACTTACTGCCTAACAACTCAGAGATTCACAAGTCAATAGCTACACTTAACCTAATATTTCAAGAGTTTAACCCACAAAACTCCCTTACCTAACATAAAACATTGTGACGGGAGTGGGGAAAGAAATGTTTTGCAAAAATGCTTTGTTCTGAATCAATAGTTCTTTTTTAAAAGACTTATTTTATTATGTATAGTGTTCTGCTTGCATGTCTGCCTGCACACCAGAAGAGAGCATCAGATCTCATTATAGATGGTTATGAGCCACCATGTTGTTGCTGGGAATTGAACTCAGGACCTCTGGAAGAGCAGGAGATGCTCTTAACCCCTAGCCATTTTTCCAGCCCTCAAAATTCTTTAGAATTCAAGTGTCCTCCTTATTCACTTTGTACTCCTGGTACCTGCACACAAATCCCTCAAATATTTCCTGAGTGAATAAACATTTGAAGCATGTTTTTAAATTACTCCATTTTCACCTTTCAGAACTTTAGAGAGTCTCTTTTTCTCTTTCTAGTCTTGGATTTGCTCCTTCTTAGGAAGTGTGGGTGTCCCTAACTGAATGTGTACGGAGGATGTGGAAGATGCCATCATGGTCAGGTCATCCAGCTCCCAGATCCAGGCCTGGCGCTAGCATGGTTCGCTGACATGAGG
>LOEQ01006168.1:37215-53333 GCA_001685075.1 Bramus lutescens | reverse complement strand
CCACTCCAGCATTTTAAGTGTTAGAGGGTTATGGAAGGGCATGTCTTCTGGGCCCTCCCATTGTAGAGAGCTGGGTTTTACATGTACCCACTCCAGCATTTTAAGTGTTAGAGGGTTATTAAAAGGCATGTCCTCTGGGCCCTCCATTGTAGAGAGCTGGGTTTTACATGTACCCACTCCAGCATTCCAATTCCCTGAACCTTAAAATCCCTCATCAATACTAAGCCAAAGTGTCATATGTCCGCAGCTCCTTTTTTGTAGAACATCTTTTTGACAAGCTCTCCATCCAATCCGTCAAACTTAAGACACTTTTTAAGCTGTGTGAGCTGCCATATTAAACCTAGAGTTCCCACTCAGTGGCCCCATATCTATAAACTCAGCCTGATCCAGTTTTATGTTCCACCATTATCCCATATTTTAAAAATTCATTCCCATATAATTTCTCCAGAGTTTCACTTAAATGAATTGGCAAACTTACTAAGTTCTTTAGTGGTATATCACATTTCCTCAAGGGCTGCTTTCTCACCTCTAGGAGCCCGCTTAGCCTTGAGTCTGGTTACAGGTACAGAGGCAACTGTAGGTGGGTGCTAAGGGCCATCAATGTTGTCTTGCATGGCATCTCTTTCAGAAAAGGTCACTGCCAGTTCAGCAGCCAGTGAAGGGTTTATTCCCTCAGACATGGGTAGAGAGGGCAGTCCTGCAGGGTTGAGGGTAGGGATGCTTCTGCTAAGGATAGAGAAACTTCTTCCTCAAATGAGATAAACCCTCCAGAGTCCTAGAGTTCAAAGTCTTTAGCTTCATAAGTATCCCCTCCCACACAGCTCCATCCCAAGGCACGGAATCCCATTCCTTACCAGCCGGTGCTCTTACTTCAAGTGCCAACACCTTCTGAGGCAGGGATTTGTATTTTCACTGTAATTCAGCTAATTTTAAAATGAGGATTTGTGTTCAGCAACCTGAGATCTCTTCTCTTCCAGTGTACAATTAGAAATTTTTATTTGCTTATGTACATCTCATTAATTTTGTCACTGAGCTTATTCTTCTCCATTGTCAGTTTATCCAGAGGTGCCAGAGTAATCAGCCTGCATTGTCATTTCCCTTATTTTTTTGTAAATTGTCTTTTTTATTTATGTATAGAGTCACTAAATTCCTTGCTTGTCACAAGAGGAGAATCAGAATCATCAAATGTGTTTACTTCAATAAGTTCTTTAAATAGCCCACACCACGGACTTGTAGCATTCTGCGAGCATTCAGTTAGTGTGGGTTTTGGCAAGTTGGAAAGCCAGGTCCAGAAACCACCAAGCTTACTAGAAAAGGTTCATCCTTACGATTCCATTTCTCTAGAACCACTCATGGTGCCAAAATCTGTATTAGTCAGTGTTCTCTAAAGGAAAAGGACAAAAAGATTGTGTGTGTGAATGTCCTATAAGATAAATGAACTTGCCATCAAAATTGAGGGTAAGAGAGCAAAAAACAAAGTTCCCTTTTGTATCCATTTATCTGGGCGGCCACAAGAAGATATGGCCCAGATTTAGGGTGGGTCTTCCTGCTTCAAATAATCTAAAGGAAATCCCTTCCTGAAGTGCCCAGGAACTCAGGCTTTAGGGTCAGATGCAGTCAAGTTGACCACCAGATTAGCTATCACACAATCTGTCCATCTCCCTGGTGTTAAAATTTTGTAAACCATATTGCAGTGTCACACCGGCGGTCGACAGATTCCCTCAGAGAGATGTCCCAGTGTTTGTTTCCTTTCTGTGTGTAGAGGGTTATGCCCACCACCATAATCAAGATAACACTTGCATCACAAGGATCTCTCCAGATGTTCTTTATAATCACAATTTACAGCTTACCCTGTTAACCCTCCTGCCATTCTTCCTTTCCATAATTTTGTCATCTTCAGGGTGTTGTACAGGGGCTGGAGAGATGGCTTAGTAGTTAAGACTGCAAAAAAAAGGCACTTACTGCTTGTATTAGTCAGGGTTCTCTAGAAGAATAGAACTTAATATTCATTTATTAAATGAATAAATGTGTGTGTGTGTGTTAACACATTAGAGATCTGGCCTTTATTAATTCACAAATATAATTGCAAATTTTAGAATCACTGTTATAAACTTAGGGCTGCTTATGATAGTAAACAGAGGTGTGTTTTCTTTTTTATAATTTAAATTTCTAGGTTACTTATGGCACCAGTCATATAACAAGGATTTTCTAATCTGCTTTTAACTGGTTTAACTCACTAGCATCCCATTTACTAACTCACCACTAGAGGTCTCCTCTTTCCCATGTAGAAAGGATTCTCCCTGCTAGCTGCTTGCTTTACAGCAGGAAGTGCTTCTCAGATGTCAGTCCACAAAGTTGGAAGTTGAAAATGTAAAAACTCACCAGATTTTTAAGCTTTTATTTCTATATATAAACTTAATTTTTACTGTAACTTGATTTAAAGATAATATACAATGTTTTCATAACTGAAATAAAGCTGGCCTTACCTTTATTTAAGCTGGATTAAAAAGTGAACCACATTGACTCCAGCAAAAGTATTCAGGTCTCAGGGACTCTGCTATTTCCCTTGCTGAGTAACAAGTCCGGCTTGACTTTTGCACATGGATAGCCAGCCACTGAAGACAACCCATCAACAAACACTTGTAAACTTCTGCATTATGTTAAAAGAATGGATATAAGTGGTCCTTGTTCTTCTTTTACCTCTGCCTGCTCCTCTCCCCACTTAATCTTCCTCAGCGAAAACTCTTTTAGTTTGTGAGACAAGGGTCTCACTAGTCCTGGGTAGTCTGGAACTATGTAGACCAGGCTGGCCTTGAACTCACAGAGATCTCCTGCCTCTGCCTACCAAGTGCTGGGACTAAAGGAGTGCATCATCACACCCTGCTTGAAAACTCTTAATCATTGTTTGACACTCATCTCAAAAAAACAAAAAACACCTCTAGTAAGAATCCTTCCCTTCAGCCCATTTTTAGGCTTTCACACATCGTCCATGCCTCCAAGTACCACACTGGATAGTATTTGTGTTTGCATGTCGTCTGTCTTCTCCGTTAGACCATGGATTCTATGAGGACAGGACGGGATCTTTCTTCTTACTTCTCTTGTTGCTGCATTGTCTCACCATTGGTTTGTACTAAGTCCAGCCAACATCCAGTGAGCATTTATGAATGAATGAATGAAATGAATAGGTGGGTATGGCATTGAAATGAGAAGTTAGGTAAGATTTTCACAGATGAAGTTTGGGGTGGAATTAATAGAGGAAATAGCCCAAGTAGAGGATGAGAAAGCCCAGATTTGTAAATAAAATTGGCAACAAAGGACACACTAGGGTGGGCATAGGTGGACAGAGCTGAACAAATGTCTAGCAAGGCCGAGACTGCGGGATGCAGCAGAGGCAGAGGTCTGTGGTGATGCAGACAGCCTTGGTAGAAAGATGAAGACAAAGATGGAGGCTGAGAGGACCATCTGTTAAAGGGTAGAGTACTTGCCTCACAGGCACTCAGCCCGGTGGTCAGTTCCCAGCACTGCCAAAAAGAGGGAGGGGTTGGGGAGAGACAGAGAAGAGGGGCGAGGCATGAGTGCAGTGGGTATTCCCCAGATCCGGTCATCAGGTTTCACGCTCACTGTCTCAGCATCCCACCCTTTCCTCAGCTTCAGAATGCCTCCCACTCAGGCATCTTTTAAGTCTTCTTCTCTCTCTTGAGTTCTAGAATCATCCAGAGTCCTCATGGTAGGGAAGAGCACTAGGTTCAAATACGATACTGACACAAATTCGCTATGAAACATTGAGCAAGTTCCTTTAGACACATGCATTTATGAATGCCCCACCTTGTTCCAGAAAGGATTTAAAGTGTCAGCATGTTACTTAATATCAAGGCTTCAGTTTCCTCATCTCTAAATGAGAGGTTTCATGTGGCTGACCTAAGTTCCTTCCAGCTCTAACACCTTGTGACTCTAATTCCAGTGATTTTGTTGGTCTTCCCCAGGAGTCCTGCCAACACTTCATGTTTAGAATATGAAAATCTAAAAGAAAAAAAAACTGAGCCACAACCCTGTCCCCTGTTCACTTACTTACCTTGGTATGTATGTGTTCATGTATGTCCTTTTGTGCTCACATCTGTGTGTTTGCATGTGGTCAGCATTGACTGTCCTCCTCACTTTCTGTTATGGGATATCCATCAAAGACATGGGTTTAAGCCCATAGAAAGTCTTCATTAGCTGACTGGTGACTACACTGGGCATTTGGGATCCCAGTATAGCCCTCACCTTTCTCAGGGTGAGCTTTTAAGCACAAAAGCCATGTCCTATATTGACATACTTCAGTTAAAAAGAATAGTTAGCCAGAAGTAGAACAACAGAAGCCAAAATACAAGATTGGTATATTTAGAGACATCCCCGTAACTATGAGCTTTGATGGATTAGGTCTTTGTTTTCATTTTGACCAGTGATGCTGTCTACATGCTAAGTTTTATGGCCTGGGTGGTATTTCCTTCATGGAATCAGTTGTGCTAAGTTCTGAGGCCCTGTTACATTTCCACCTTATTTCTTAGAGGTTCCCACACTGATCCTGGAGGCTTGTCAATTAGGCTAGACAGGCTGGCCAGCAAGGCATCTTTCTGTCTCTACTTCCCTACCACTGGGATTATAGGTGCACACTACCAAATAGGCTTTTTATATAAATGCTGAGGGCTAAACTCAGGCCCTCATGTTTGTGGGCAAGCACTTTACTCATCAAACCATCGTTGATATTGGCATCTGATAAGGACATCACTGTCCTGCCAGTGATCCAGGCATCATATTCAACTTTTCTAGCTCTTGTCTCTATATGTCCCTTACTGAACCATATGGAATCTTAACTCTAACGTTGCTGTATCCTTCTGTGACTAAGTGCTTTCCTTTGGAAAACTTTCCTTGTTAGCTATTTCTGTGCCATTCTGTATTACTTATTTATTTTGAAACAGATTGTAGTTATATTGCTCAGGCTAGCCACAAATCCCTGTGCTCAACCTCTAAAGTAGCTGGGATTATAGGACCATGTCACCATGTCTGACTTGATCTTTGGTTTTGCTGCTGCTGTCTGAGTAAATTCCCTGGAGCACAGCTTCAGCAATGCCAGTGCTCTGATCTTACATCTCAGTGACTCTCTGCTGTCTGCAGAATATAGTCCAGACACCCTGGCTGCGCGACCTGGCAGTGCTGTGTCTGACTTCTTTTCCTGACCTCCATGTACGGCCAAAGTGGCCGACAGCACGCCATATTTCCCTCCTTGACTTGCAACCTCTTATAGCTTGGCCTGCCTTTTTTGTCATTGAATCATCTCTGTCCTTGTTTTAGCTCCGTCAAGGCTTATATCAAGTCTTATTTATTTTAACTACTTGGCGGCGTGGGCCACTCCATCCTGGATTGACTTGTAATTTCCTCAAATATAGAGACCACATTTTACTTTTCTTTTCTCTGCCTGGATGGGAATACTATAACCCTGTCACATTGTTCCCTATGGGACCATGGTTTGTCATTTTGTTTTTGAAATATATATACTGAAAGTGGAGCTGGTTTGAACAAATCTATAGTTATACAGAAAATAAGCATTAAGGGCATTAAGGGGCAGCACTGCAGACAATTAAGGTTCAAACAATGAAATTTAAGCTAGAAGGAACCTTAGACATCACCTAGTCCCAACCTTTCCTTTTGAGCAAATAAGAAGCAAACAAAACCCACGAATTGGAGACAGAAGTGTCTGGTCAGTGACATCAGCTGTTGGCAGAAGACTTGACACTGGAGTGTGGAGTACGTTACCAGAGGTGTGGGCTCTGGCTGATGAGTTCATGAGGGCACTGTTTTGTGTGTCTAGATCAAATGATGGTGCTTGGAAAAATTTCGAGGCAGCTCTGCAGCTTAAAGAAAATCCCACGGTCATGTGACTACAGATACTTCTGGGAATGGTTGAATAGAGTGTTTAATAAGTAAGTAACTAATTAAGTGAAGAAACATGGGAATTTTTATAACTGGACAGGCTCCAAATCACTCTGGCTAGTTGCTTATTTCTTGTATTTCAAATTATTTTATGCACAGTAAAATGCTAATATTTTTTACAAACAATAAAACATATTTAAACAGAAAAATAGCTTACAAAATATTGAATTGCTTGTCTGAGTTATAGAATATTAGTGTTTTTTCTTTTTTAAGATTTTTTTTCATTTTTACTTTATGTGTTGCATGCATATATGGGTGTGCACCATGTGTGTACCTAGTGCCCACAGGGGTTAGAAGGGCATCGTCACCTGGAACTGGAGCTATAGATAGTTGTGAGCCACCATGTAGGTACTGGGAACTGAACCCAGGTCCTCTATAAGAGCAATAAGTGTTTTTACCCAGCAAGCCATCTCCAGCCCCAAGTAGACTTTTTCTTACTTGTGTATTGATATCCTTTAAGTTATCTAAAACTAATTTTTATTCTTTTTTATACTCAACAATATGTGTAACTTTGAAACCCTCATTCTCTGGCTTCTGAAGGAATGTTACTAGCCTGTCAAGTCCTACTAGGAGAACTCTGGTGTTTAAAAACTTAGTGTGGCCAGATGTGGTGGTGGCTCACACCTTTAATCCCCAGCACTTGAGAGACATGCAAGAGAATTTCTGCGAATTCAAGGTCAGTCTGGGCTATACAGTGAATTCCAAAACAGTAGGACTACATACAGAAAATTTTAAATAAAATAAATAAAAAATTAAAATTTAGTATATGGCATACTCATAGAAGTACCATATTAAGACAGGTACAACAAACTTACTGCCTAATATCACCATTGTGACTGCAAAAAAGGGCATTTGCAGAAATTAGTAAATAGCACTAAGAGACTAATTTGAAAATGGCTTCAAAATTATTCCCTTTTTAGCCGTTTGCTTGTTTGTGCAGTGTCTCTCTATGTAGCTCTGGCTGTCCTGGAACTCGATCTATAGACCAGGCTAGCTTCAAGCTCATAGAGACCCACTGCCTCTGCTTCCCAAGTGCTGTGATTAAAAGTGTGTGCCACCATACCTTTAATGTTTTCTCAGTAATGAAAAAATGGTTCCCAGATAGTCACTATATTGTGTTAGGGATCTCTGTCTGTCAAGCTCCATGACACATATGAATGCTTGCCTAACACAGGGAGGACCTGAGTTTAAGCCCCAGAACCAAAACAATAAATAAAATAAAATCTTACCATACCAGATATGAGAGCACATACCTGTAATCTCACCACTGAGGAGGCAAAGGGGAAAAAAGATCATGAGTTCAAAGCTAGCCTGACTGGGACAGTGCCTCCAAAATGTTAGTAAGCATATTAATCTATCTTGTCAGAGATTAAAACTTAAAGAAAGAAAAAAGAAAGGAAGAAAGAAAGAAAAGGAAGGAAAGAAAAAGAGAAAAAGTAAGCAGAAACAGCTGAAGAGAGCTACAGTTTTTATATTTATGGATCTCGTTAATATATTTACTCCTCAGTCATTTGAAACAAAAATGTATTTCTGGCCTATAGTTATATTGGTGAACACAACTGAGAAACTAGTGACAATGGAAGTAAACTACTTCTGTTTCCTTGTCAACAGAGTAGATTATGAACGCATCAGGGATGTTGGCCCTGACAGGGCAGCATCTGAGTGGCTACTTCGGTGTGGAGCCAAAGTACGCTACTGTGGCCACCAGAAGTGGCTACAGGACTACAATAACCTTCCAGGAGGCTCCATGGACAGATACAAGATCCAAGCAATTGATGCCACCGATTCTTGTATCATGGACATTGGATTGGAGCACATGGGTGAGTCCCTGCCACTTGGTTGTAGGGCATGCAGGCGATTCACAATGAGGGTTTGCTACAGTTTGCTCACCGTTATAGTCATGTGTTTGTTTTTGCACATTTCAGTAAAATTGCTAGTTTATTCCTGTGTTGGATATTTATCTTCAAAGTAAATAGAGATCATGTGATAGACACCTTCCTTCCTTCTTCCCTTATGAGCGTCTTTCTGTGTTCTTTTGTTCACTTAAAATTCAAAGCCTGTTTGATTTTGTCAGACTATCTTAGTCAAACGGATGTCTTTGTGAACATGAGACTAATATCCAGACAGCTTCTGCTCATGTGGGGTTTTCAGAGTGGCCCTTGCACCAGCCTAAGCTGTGTAATGAATATGTCATATATGGTCAATAGGTGAGCAGGCACTCCAGTTTCCACGGACCGGGCAAAGCCAGGACAGTCCTGTCATAGGTGAACCAAGGACTGTTAGTCACGGTAATAATAAGATAGATTCTTAAACTTTGAATTTTCCCCACAGAGGGCCTAGAGCATGTTGAAAAAATAACACTGTGCAAGTGTCATTACATTGAAGATAACTGTTTGCAGAGGCTCAGTCAACTTGAAAAGTTACGAAAAAGCCTATTGGAAATGGAAATAATTGCCTGTGGGAATGTCACAGACAATGGCATCATTGCTTTGCGACATTTTAGGTAAGTGGTCAAAAACAAAACAAAAACTTGATAAGGTGAATAAAGAGAGTATGCAGCAGTAATCTCAGCATTACAGGCAGTTGGAGATATTTAAGACGTTAGAGTCAAAGTACTAGACCATTTATTTATCTCTTAACACTAGTGGGGGCTTCAAAGCTTCTTCCTCTTATAGAAACTTGAATACCTTTAAGGACTTCGAGGGGTTGTTTGTTTGTGTTATTATTGATATTTTATAAACAAAGGAGATCTGTTTTGTATGTTATAGAAATAAAAGAGACTCAGAAATATCAGTGAAAGAAGGAAAAATGATAATTTAAGTCTTGCATGAGTTTCATTTAAAGTAGCCTTCCAAGACTGTTACTCGAGAAGCCGTTTGGAAGGTGTGGGGTGATGTAAATACCTTGTGCATGTTATTTTTCTAAACTGAACTCATTTTCACAAACATAAATAAACTGCAGTGACTTTTGTTTTTTCCTGTTTACAGGAACCTCAGATATTTGTTCTTAAGTGATCTTCCTGGAGTGAAAGATAAAGACAATCTTGCCCAAGTCTTCAAGACAGCGCTGCCTGCTCTAGAGCTGAAATTAAACCTGAAGTAAAATAAGTCTGTGCTCTCAGTTTAAAGAACCATTTGAAAGTGCTGATGCTCAATAGCCGCAAACACTACCTAGTCAGCAGCAGGACTGAGAGACTGGACATTAGGTGGAAAGTAAATGTGTAAAAGGGACTCGCTAAGGTACTTAGTTGAAAGTGAGAAATTATGTACATTGGATCACTTTAAAAATTACAACGTAACAGGGTGGTGATGGCACATGCCTCTAATCCCAGTGCTCGGAAGGCAGAGGCTGGCAGGTCTCTCTGAGTTCAAGACCAGCCTGGTCTACAGAGTGAGTTCCAGGACAGGCTCCAAAGCTACAGAGAAACCCTATCTCAGAAAAAAAAAATTACAATGTAACATTTTAATTCTAATGTATTCCTCATTGACAAATACACTGTAGATATTGCTTGGTGTAGATAGTGACAGAGTTCTTTAACATACAATGCAATTTTTTATAATACTTTACGTCTTTAAAGGCATTGAAGCGTGTTGCTGTAAATGCCTGGTTATGAAAAACTGAAAGCTCAGTTTCAGATGCAGTGATGGAGTCAGTCGTGCACAGCTGTCCGTGGTGTTGACAATAGCACACTGGATTGCTTCCTAAGCTCCTGTATTGCATTGCATATACTTTTAAACAGGTACATACCTTTTAAAATACCCTTTGTCAGAATGAAACACGCTGGTTAATTCATCCTACTTTTAAGCTTGGTCCAGTGCTGGTTAAAACTGAACACAGGTTCTTGTCTGTATCCCAACTAGTTTTGCTGGTAAAACAAAACAAGAGCCAAAAAAAATCCCTACTGCCCTTCTGCTTCAAACAAAATGTTAGTGTGTTGATTAAAAGCTAAATTTTGCTGGCCCTCAAATATTTTGAATGTTGCCTCCTTTGAAATCAAGGGACATAAAAATATAAATATGAAAATGAATTTTATATCTAGAAAACACTAATAAAGAATGTCATAAGGGGATTAAAATTAGTCTTTAATGTTTTACTTGAAATAGCTGTTTTTCCATCGTCATAGTTACATGCTGTTTCATGTGTAGGTTTCTGTATGTATGGTTGGTTATCAGGTTGCTGACTGTAAATCTGACTGGGAATGACCTGCAGTGCAGATTTCAGGCAGAAAGGGGAGCTTTAGCTGGTTTTAGAACTATGCTTGTAGAAAAACACCCTCACTTGTGGGAAAATGCGAATGACATATATCCCTGTCATTTACAAGTCAGAAAATAGTAACTAGGAACAAAGACAAGGTAGAAGCCCTGTAGAATGGGCTCATGTGGTATGTGGTGATTCCATGTGGAAGATGAGGTTTGCAGAAATCGCTCCATTGAGCATGAACATAAATGTAACAGATTACACTGAAGACAGACAAACCCTTTTATCTCAGGTTTGTGTCAGTACTGTGTGGCCCAACAGCCAGTTCGTCATGACTCCATCTGGAGAGACTTTGCTAGTCTGCAATTTTCTCTAAAACTACTGAATAAACTAGGCAGTTACAGTCATTTGCTTCTTTCAAATACATTTTTATTGATTTAAGAGGGGGGGAAGCAATTTGAACTACTCACAGAAGTTGGTATCCTTGTCATTTAAATCATGGCCATTTAAGAGGAATTGAATACTATTGGTGCTGTTATTCAGCCCCTGTCAAGTCTGTGGAAGAAGCTATATATATTTAGGAAGTCGTAATTTACCTGGGAGTAGCCAAGATTACTGAACAGGTGACAGAATTTAGTGAACTGCATGGTGATCAGTGACTGGGGCTGAGTGGTGTCATGAGAGTGCAGAAGGGATGTTCTAGGGATGCAGTAGAGTAGAGCTTCTAAGCCCGTGTCTGAGAACTGTTAACTAGCAGCACATGAACTGGAAATGATAGTGAGACGCTGATATGGGGCTTACATTGCCCTTGTCCAGGGGCAGGGAGGAAAAGCTTTGCTATTAGGAATAACAAACCAGATCAAAGGTAGTTTTAATTTTAAGTCTTAATGTTGATCACTTCCTTGTTTGTTGTACCTTATTCATTAGCATGGTATGTACACAGATATGTGTACAATTGTAGGAATGTGTGTTTACAGACATGTACATATATACATGATGTATATAATAAATAAGAGATACTTCAAGGAGAGAATTTCAATTAACCTACATGTTTCCTGACTCAAATTAAAGTTCACAAGCAATTTTGTCTAAATCCAGATCATTATATTAGTTTTGCTTATAAAACAGTCTTCAGGTGTGAGGGTGAGCTGAAGAATGAAGTGATGATTATTTTCAGGCTGATGGGCTCATTCTGTGAGGCCTGTAGGTCTTGTTCTATCCCTTTCGGACGCATCCTTTCTCAGGGTAAAGATAAAAGTATATATAAGAGATATCTAAGTATCTCATGGTTATATACGCACAAAAACTACAAAGTTTTAAGACATTAGATATTTTGATCAACTTAGATATTCTAAAACATGTCTTAAAACACAAAAATCAGGAAAGAGCATACAGGAAATAGAATTACACACATTTTGATTTCAGGGACCAAAACCATACTTAAATTTGTTTTGAAACCAACATTAGAGATAGGATACAAGGCAACAGATCTAAATAAATACATACAGACATTTTGTAACCCCTTTTCACATGTGCCAGAAAGCAAGCTGAAGCCTAAGTCCTTCTGACATGATCTACTGTTGCAGCTACAGGCAGTAGATACAGCTTATACTGTCTTTAAGGGCAGTAGATAGAGTTTCTATTCTGTCTTTAAGCCCTGCTGCTTAGATATACAAACACAGTGAAACCGCAAGCTTTTGCTTTCTTCTCTAGACGTCTCCACCAAGCTTGGAAGTCTGGCTCTGGAATTTCTCTTCATATCTTGTCAGGTGGCCTCCAGCTTCCTGTCTGTGTTTTCTCCTGATATGTAGTCAATACAGGAATCAAATATGTACTTTTTTTCCCTTCAAATTATTGATCACTTCTTCACTCTGCCAGCTGCTTAAATATTTGGGAAATGGTAGTTAAATTTCTTGGTATTACAGGGGTACTTCTTATTGTCCAAGGCCGGGAGGATGCTGCTGCTAGTTAACTGAGGTAGGTACTGCAACTGAAAACATGAAACACAAAGTCAGGTTCAGATTAGGTCATGTATAACTTTGGGGGTACAGAAATAAATCTTTCCTTTATAAAATCCAGAACCTGAGAGAGGGAGAAGTGTTTCTGTTTGGTTTCTTCCTTTGCTTCCAAAGGTTTTTTTATATTTAAAAAGCAGTCCAAGCTAGGTATCTTTGCACAAAATGCAATTCCTGCACTCAGAGAGCCAAAGCAGTAAGATCACAATGGAACCAGCCTGGGTTATGTAAGGAGACCGGCCTCAAAACAAAGCAACCAAGGTCTTCGGTTGAGTTCCCACCACCATGCACGAACACACAGAACCCATATGAAAAAGGAAAAACACACAGGACTGGAGGTGTGTCTGAGTAACAACTTGCTTGTTTACATGTTAGAGGCCTTGAGTTCCAGCCCCAGAAACATGCACACATACACACACCTTCCAGGTGTGTATTTGTGGAAGTGGGGCCTACAAAGGAAAGTGTGGTGATTTGAACAAGAATGGCCCTCATAGGCTCATATATTTCGAATGCTTGGTTTCTAGTTCGTGGAACTGTTTGGGAAGGACTAGGGGATGTGACTTTGTTGGAGGAAATATGTCACTGGTGGTGGACTTGGAGGTTTCAGAAGCTCTTGCCAGTCTGTCTCTCTCTCTGCTTCCTGTGGATAAGATGGTATCCTCTTAGCTACTGTTCCAGCACCATGCCTGCCTGCCTTCCTGCCTGCATGCTAACATGTTCCCAACCAGGATGTTATGGACTCACCCTCTGGAACTCTAAGCAAGCCCCTAATTAAATGGTGCCTTTTATCAGTTGTGTTGGTCATACTGTTTTATCAGAGCAACAGAAGATAGCTAAGACACCAAAGCTAGATAATTTGAAGCTTATACATCTACATGGATCCAAAGTGATCAAGAACAGCCAACATACCTTAGCTATGATTCAACTAGATTCTAGATTATTACAGATTTTGTCACTTAATTTGAGGCCATGTAACCACTTTACAGCAGTCGGGATTCTTCGCTGATTTGTGTTTGCAGCTGGATCCTGTTGTGTGGTTAACTGTGCTATCCGGCAGGTTTCCAGTAGGCCCTTGTTGTTAACTGTGCTATCCTGCAGGTATTCAGTAGGCCCTTGTTGATATGTTTCTCTTCATCAACTCTGACAAAGGACCAGAAAGGAAAACAATGCCATTTTGGGAGAAACCTGCAGTGTTGACACTGGAGGTGGTCTGACAAAGGTCTGATTTCATTTTCTGCAGTATGAGAAACATGTTTAGCTGAATTCACAATGATGGAGCTGCCTACAGCCTGAGTTTGTGCCCATTAGACTGTAGCATCAGGAGCAGCAGGGCAAGGACAACTTTAGGACTTTGGAAAGGGCCTTAAGAAGCAGCTGTCTCTGAGGCCCTGGCTGATAATTCAGATGTCCTGTCTCCTACTTCTGGGCCCAGGATACTGGGGCTTCAAGCCACAGCTGTCACTCAACCTAGATTCCAGCTCCCCAGGCCCCAGGCACGAGGTGATTTGAAAGTCTGTGAAGCCGTGCGCCAGTCTTACCCCAGCCAGGTGCTTTCGACTCTGTCTCAGGGTCTTCCTCATGGACTTGTCATCCTGCCTTGTCAGATCCCCAGCGTCTCGAACGCTGTCAAAATACGGATGCTGTAACAGCTGTTCGCATGTCAACCTCTCAGCAGGGTCCATGTGGAGGCAGCCCTGGAAGGAGAATCCCTTTTTAGTCCTCTGATGTTGCAATGACTTTTATTTTCTGTTTTGAAAGACTGAGCACATTCATTATTTTTAATTTTTGCCACTTTAAAATTTTTTCCTAGATGTTTAAACTTTATGTGCCTGAATATTTTGCCTGCATGTCTGGATGCACACTACATGTATGCCTGGTGCTCACAGAGATCAGAAGAAGGCATTGGATCTCTGGAACTGGAGTTACACATGGTGCTGAGTCATTTGAGTGCTGGGAACCAAACCCAGGTCTGTAGGAGGAGGCCACTTGTTTGTTCCTGGCTGCTCAGCCTCGAAATAACCACACAGAAACTATAGTAATTAAATAACTGCTTGGCCTATTAGCTCTAGCTTCTTATTGGCTAGCTCTTACATCTTAATTTAGCCCATTTCTATTCATCTGTGTACCGCCACGTGGCTGTGGTTTACAGGCTAAGTCCCGTCTGACGTCTGACTTCCCACACCACAGGTCCTCCATAAGGACAGGTGCTCTTAACTGCTGAGCCTCTCCAGCACTGATTTTCATCATTTTAATTGATACATAAGTTATACAAATGTATCGGATGCTGTGTGATAATTAGATGCATGCTTACAAATGAGCAGTGATCAAGATAATTAGCTTTCCATTTCCTTAAACAGTTACCATTCTCTGTTAGGAGCCTTAACTCTTCTCTGTTTCTTCATCAAATATGCAACAAATTATGTTACAGTTGCCCTGCTGTGCTGCCCCACATAGAAAATACCCCTGATTGTGTGCTGGCGTCGTTTGTCCAGCATCTGCATCTCTTCCTTCCTACCTACCCTTCCTCGCCTCTGGTGACCACTAGTTCACTCTCTACTTGCACCAAATCAGTCTTTTTTAGCCCGAGCATGAGTGAGAAATGAGTTTTCTGTGAAACACTGAATTCTCGTCAGTTGGGAATAGAAGGGATAAATGTTGGGAGGGGATCTCTTCCTCGTGTTTTGGGGGCATTCAGTGTCCTGCCACAGGGGAGTTCAGGATTTTGGAGTTCAGCTCAGTGGCTAATGGGAATAATTTGTTAGCTATTTTGTACTTTTGTTCTAGAATGAGGTTTATACATGGTAGAAATAAAGTTCCTAGTGTCATCAGTCTCCACCACTCTAGTTTTCCCATTCCCCTTTCTGGAACCCACCAGCCTTTTTGCTAGGTCTAGAACAGTCTGTGCATTACTGGAATGTATGCACACAAGGAAAGACACAGTCCTTTATAGTACATCCTTCTTAACTCCGTTGTCCTCAAACAGACCATGGGGCTCATAATCAGATAGCACTCACAGCTATATATCCCAAAAAACTGACTCAATTTTGTGTGTGTCCTTTGACAATTTCATGCATGTATACAGCATCACTGAACTTTGACCACTTTTGGAAATATTGGGAAATTGGCTATACATTGCAAATTGTTTCTGCGCCACATTTTACATAAGCAATAGTTCAAAAAATATATGTGTAAGCCAACTTTAAAATGTATACAGGAGTTGACTATTTAAAGATTTATTTATTTGTATTTTATATGTTTGAATGCCTGCCTGCATGTATGTCTGTGCACCACATGTGTGTGGTGCCCACAGAAGACAGAAAAGGGCATCAGAATCCCTGGAACTGGAACGTTTTTAATGATTTTGTTTTGCCTGAATGTATGTCTGTGTGAGGGTGTCAGATCGCCTGGAACTGGAGTTACAGACAGTTGTGAACCACCATGTGGGTGTTGGGAATTGACCTCAGGTCCTCAGGAAGATCAGGCCATGCTCTTAACCACTGAGCCATCTCTTCAGCCCAAAATTGATGTGTTTCAAAGAGGATTTTAAAGAAACATTTCATCAGAACCACTGGAAAGTTGTGAGCTGCTGTGGGTGCTGGGAGTTGAACCCGGGTCCTCTGAAACAGTAGTCAGGTAGTCTTAATCTTTTAGCCATCTCTTCATCCTAAGAGTGGGTTATTTTTAAGGATCCTATAGCTATGAATTTTTTTTTGAAGGAACAGATCATTTTGCAAATCACCCCTCCCAAAATTTCCATTTTATGTAAACTTAAAATTCCAGCAGAATGTTATTTTTCTTTAAAGTGAGAACCTTATATTTTCACTATCATAAAATGAGACCCATTTTTAAAACTGATGTTTTTCTTTCTTTAAGAAAAACATTTTGGGGCTGGAGAGATGGCTCAGTAGTTAAGAGCATTGCCTGCTCTTCCAAAGG
>LOEQ01006168.1:24181-37152 GCA_001685075.1 Bramus lutescens | reverse complement strand
TGAGAATTGAACCTGGGTCCTCTGGAAGAGCAGCCAGTGTTTTTAACCACTGAGCCATCTCTCCAGCCCGAAATAGATGTTTTTCAAAGGAGAAGGATTTTAAGGAACATTTCATCAGTTGATAATTCTGACAACTGTGTGCTTCCTGTTCTCATGAAAACCATGACTTTACCTTTAAGAAGCTCAGGGATGGATAGGAGATGTTTGGAAATTTCAACTCAAGGGTTTCCTGTCAAAAAGAAAAAGGGACTTTTAATTGACAGCATGCATTTTGATTAAAGTTACCTCACACTAAATTTCTTCCTGGCATCTTCCTTGCCTCCTCCATCCTTTTCCACTCTGCCTCTTACCAGGAGTAACCTCCTTGTGACTGTCCATAAGTCCTTTCTCCCTTCACTTCCAGAATACTTTTCCAATTTTGTTTCCTAATCACTCACTTCCTGAAGAAGGTAGCATTGTAAGTAAACACCAATGGATGAGAAGGAGAACAAACAGCAGCAACAATGCACATGCCAAGTTATTAGTTTTAGGGTTTTGGATTTTTTGTTTATTTGTTTTTGTTTTGTTTTGTTTGTTTTTGCTGTTGCTGCTTTGGTTTTGGGTTTTGCCTTGTTTTGTATAAAATGTCTTTCCTGACAATAATTTTTGGCCCTTAAATCAACAGCATTATCAAAGTGGGCACTAATTATTGCATTTATTGACATTTCTATAAAGGGAACTTCAAAATACATTTTATCCCTACCCAGATGAGCTCATGCTTATTGGATTTCTGGAATAAACACTGTGGTCACCTCCCACAAGTGCCTGTTCTTCTGATCAGGTTTAGAGTCTCCCCAACAGGCTCTCATCTCCCTCTCCCCAACCGCTAGCCAGTAGCTGGGCTGAGAGTGATACCCGAGAGAGAGGACTGCTGTGAATAGGTGAGGAGCTGCCCACTGAAACTGACCCTAATTGACGCTAATTGACGATGGAAGCCCAACAGAAGCTGTGTCCGCAGTGCATTGTGGGTGAATACGGTAGTGTGAGCTGAGGGCAGGCGCGATTGGCCAGGCCCATCTAATGCATGGGGCTGGGCTGTAGTTCAGAGCTTCCGGGCAGCGTGATTTTAAACTGGGCGCCTGCCTCAACACAAATTCTCAACTGCACACATGCTAATGACCGCAAAAGGAAGCCTCCATTTAACAAGATGGGGGGGGTGGTGGTAATGTACCCTTGTCTTAGTCCTTGAGAGTGTAGCTTTTGCCCCACAATAATTGCTCTTTCTGTGTATTTATCTAATGTAAGCAACGCTGCAGTCGACACTGCTTATGTCAGCCCTCCTATATCAGGAACAATGCCTAGGGTGACCTGCATTGACTGGAATACACCGGGTCCCTCCAGCCTGCTGAACCAGTTCCCCAGCCCCAGCAGGCAGCAGGCCTAGTTAGGCAGGATTCCCGACCCGGAGAGGGAGAGAGCACAGATGTTCAACCAGCACAGCCCGGTGGTGCTGCTTCCTGTGTTTCTGTCAACAGGAAATCCCTTGCAGGACAACCCCTGGGAATCAGGAGTGGCGCTTCTCATTTATAGAGCCGGGGCTATTTCTGAGACTTCACCAGCAGACAATTAACCCGGAAATTGCTAAGGGATATTTGGTGCAGAACTGGGGATGTCCAGGTCACAAGGGAGCCGGTGGGTGGCTTCCCATAAGCCAGATGCTGAGCTTGCCTCTCCATACTGACCACCGTGACCCACTTTCCCCTGGGGAAATGGACGCTTAGCTAGTGGACAAAGACAGAAGGTAACTGCAAGGTACCAAAGGAACTTCCATCTGGAAACCAAAGTGTTAGTTTCCAGCTAAAAGCGGCTTTCTCAGACAGTAGGAACCCGACTCACAAACTGTGCCTGAAGTTTTATTATTACTCTTTTCTTTGCTGTGTTAGGAACTAACCAGGCTCTGCTGGGAAAGCACTCGACCACTGAGCTACACCCACCCCAAGTCATGAAATAATTTTATACTGTTACACAGACCCATTAGGAGACATTTCAAAGACGTAAAAAAGGGGGGAGGGGGATGAAAATAGTACCCAAAAATCTCACTACAAAGTTATACCCACAATAAACTGGACTTGGTAGTACACACATTTAATCCTAGTTCTTGAGAGATGAAGGCAAAAGAATCAGGAGTTTAAGGCCAGTCTGGGCTGTCTCGAAAAATAAACAAAAAAAGCCAGGTGCTGGTGGCGCACACCTTTAATTCTAGCACTTGGGAGGCAGAGGCTGGTGGATCTCTGTGAGTTTGAGGCCGGCCTGGTCTACAGAGTAAGTTCCAGTATAGGCTCCAAAGCTACAGAGAAACCCTGTCTCAAAAAACAAAACAAAACAAATAATAAAAATAAGCAGAAAAAAGAAGAGAAAGACATCCTTTCTTAACCATTTAAGAAATGTAAAGAGGTTCGCATACATAGTCTGGTGTGGCATATGCCTGTAATTTCAGCCCTCAGGATCATGAGACTAGAGAATCAAAAGTCCAAACCCCGGGCTAGAGACATGGCTGAGCTGTTAAGAGTATCGGCTACTTTTCCAGATGACTGAGGTTTAATTCTCAGCACCCACATGGTGGCTTAGGGCCATCTGTAATTCTACTTCCAGGGGATCCAGCTACCTCTTATGCCCTTCATGGGCATCAGGCATAGACATATATGCAGACAAGAACACCCATATTCATAAAACATTTTTTTACAAGTTCAAAGCTAGCCTGAGCTATAAACTAAGACCTTCTCTGAAAGGAAAAATAAAGCAAAAATTTGCATGAGTTCCCAGAGATTGCCATATGCTTTATATTTTTATGTGCATTTAATAAAAGTATGTTATTAAAAATTTATTTGGATTATTTTAAATTATACTGTTCAATAACCACTTTCTTCACTCAACAACCTGCTGTAGGCTTTTCCAGATGAATAAACACAGAGCTAATTATGTTTATTGGCCCCATGTCAGCTATTTCACAGACATCTGCAACTTTGCCTCCTACTAAACTACTAAAGGCAATGATGTCAATGCCACACCTCCATAACCTTGTCTGATGGTTTCATTGGGATGAGTTACCAAAACCGGGTTGGGGATATAAGCATTTAGATTTTCTTAAAGGAGTGATTCCCCCACAGTAACCATGCAGCAGCAGAGCTGGGTCATTATGGTTTTGCGCCCACATTCTGGGAAGTAAGTACACTGTAGAATAAGGAATTCAGACAATGCTGGGGGAAAGTAGCTGCTTTCACTGGATGAGTCTATTCTTAGGTTTGCTTAAAAGTTGATCCGTGTAGAGCTGATGACAGTGATGGAGGGCTACAACCTGGCAGTCAGTGCTGCTCTCCTGTCCTACAGGCTGGGCTAACCTCTGCTCCCAGAGCCTTCTAAGACTTGCCCACCAGCTTGCTCCAATTTTCTTTGTCACTCTTAGACAAAAATTTCAACGCAGACTGAGCCATGGGCCCTAGAAAAGTGACTACCAAAACCTAGCTAGCCGCATCTAAGGAGCCGCCTCAAAAATGAATTACTCACCATATCTTCAGGGTCTGGAATTTTCACCCCACTGAAGTACTGATTCATGCTAAATACTTGCTGGTGCCTGGGAATGAGATCCCCTTTGGACAAGAAGAGACTGAAATAAGTGTGGTTGTTTAGGAAACATGGCGCTGCGCCTCCCCCACGGCAGTGTGGACCTGTGTCTCCAGCTGCTAAGGTTGCAGCTTTCTCTTCCCGGCAGGAGAAGCATCCACGCAGCACAGCCTACACTGACAGCTACAGGGATGGTGTGTCAGGAGCAGAAATGGCAGGCTGCAAGGCTCTTGCCCCCGTGAGCTTACAATGTATTTGAAGACTCTGAATCAGACGGGTTAATGGAAGGTCTGCTTTCTGTAAGGAACCCACTTCCGAATTGAAACCATCTTCTCCTGTTTCACCAGGTGGCCATCTATTGCATTTACGGCGTGAAACACTGAAGCAGAGCTCTAGATTCCTGTTAAATGATGCTCATTCTGTAGCCATGGCAACCGAATGGGCTGGTAGTGTCTTCATATAAAGTCCTAGGGATCTTACCGTGAAAGACTTCTGTTGAGGAAATAGAATGAGGGGCTTCCCGGGGNTTCTCTTCCCGGCAGGAGAAGCATCCACGCAGCACAGCCTACACTGACAGCTACAGGGATGGTGTGTCAGGAGCAGAAATGGCAGGCTGCAAGGCTCTTGCCCCCGTGAGCTTACAATGTATTTGAAGACTCTGAATCAGACGGGTTAATGGAAGGTCTGCTTTCTGTAAGGAACCCACTTCCGAATTGAAACCATCTTCTCCTGTTTCACCAGGTGGCCATCTATTGCATTTACGGCGTGAAACACTGAAGCAGAGCTCTAGATTCCTGTTAAATGATGCTCATTCTGTAGCCATGGCAACCGAATGGGCTGGTAGTGTCTTCATATAAAGTCCTAGGGATCTTACCGTGAAAGACTTCTGTTGAGGAAATAGAATGAGGGGCTTCCCGGGGNGGGACAAATGACCACAAAGGCCTCCAAAGCCTGTGGTGTTGTCTCCCAGCTGACCCCAGCTCTTAGCTAACTAAAGCTCAGCCTGTCTAGGGTTAAGGTTTACAATTTTACCTGTCACTCAAATCCAGAACCTCGCTCTACTGTAGACAAGCAAGCAAAAATATAGCCTCTAGGATGGTGACTCATATGTCTGAAAATGCTGTAATGAAGCCCCTTAGCTTACATACTAGCTTTAAAAATTAATTTCATGTATGTGCATAGAGGAGACACATATCCCTGGGTCCTTACAGCCTTTCCCACCAAGGCTGGAGTAACTTGGGGAGAGTGCCCTAAAGCCACTGGGGAAAACGGTCAAGGAAGTCCCTGCCTGAGCTTTAAGGAGGCTGCATTGTATAAGACATTGATGGAGGTATCAAAAATAGGAACCACAGTCTCACCCTCAGGCAGCTTTCAGGATCTGGGAAGACAAAGTTCCCTGGTGATTGTTGATACTACAAGAGTTTATGGAGAAATTCTGCTTTAAATTGGGCTCCGTAGAAGAGTAAAATCAAACCCCCTGAATTTTGGAAAGAATAGTCATTGCTTATAGACCTCTTCACTGCCCCTCCTTTTCTTCTGTCCTTACCATTCACCTTAGTGCTAGAGGAAAAGCAAGACAAAATTAAAATATAACTAAAAATGGTGCGAGAAAAACCAGTCTTTCTTCTTGGTGCTTAGAAGGCTAAGGCACTTCCTCTGCTACAGAGTCTGAATAATCCAAAACTTGTCAGGCAGGCTGCAGTCAAGGACACCTGAATGAATCACCACATCCTAGGACAGGCTTGGCATCTCTAATTAAAAAATCTGAAGCTGAGCACCAACATGATACCACAAGTAGAAAATTCCACACTCGACATCAGGTGACGGGTCACAGGCAAACTACAGGCACACTAAAGAGATTACATAAAATGACTTTCAGGATATGTGGATAAAGTGCAAATGAAACATAATGAATTTTCTGTTTAGGCTTGGGCCCCATCTCTAAGATACACCATCCAAATCTCCAAAGTCATCAACACTTCTAGTCCCAAGCACTCTGGATGATATTCGGCCTGTAAATGAAATCGGCCACAAAAGCTGCTGTGACCAGCAAGTCCTTATAGGGTTTGCTTCTAGAAGTTAGCTGGATCCAACGCAAGCTCAAGACAGAAGTCCTGATCTTCTGGACAGTTAGTGAATTCTCAGTAAGTAGCATTCATTATCATTATTCAAATAAACTGTAGACACTTTTTTGTGGCGCCGTTTCCGTGAGGCTCCGAAGTTCCCTGTGTCTGGTGAGCTGGGAATGTGGCGCTCTCGTGGGGAAAGCTAGCCAGTTCTCTCAAAGTCAGGACAGAAATAACACTTACCCAGGGTTTTCCTTATCAGATAGAGCTGATCCACGTCAGATTTCCCCGGCCACAGAGGCACTCCGGACAGCAGCTCAGCAAAGACGCAGCCAATCGCCCAGACATCGACTGGGGGGCCATACTGTGTGTCCCCCACCAGCAGCTCAGGCGAGCGGTACCACCTGGTGGCCACGTAGTCTGTGTAGTAGTCACCTGGTCCAGCTGGTGAGTGAAGGAAGGTGGGAAACAGACTAGCGGAAGTCCAGAATCCAAACTGAACGGGGGAACTTGACCTCAGAAGCTTACAGCTTTTCAGATCACTGCTCTCAGTGCTGGCTGCTAGTTACCATCACTTGGCTCTAAGAAATTTTAATTTACTGATGCTTTGGTCCTCATTCCAATCCGACTATCAGGATACTTGGAGAGGGCCCAAGGTTACTGTCAAGTTGGGAGCTAGGCCCCAGCCCCTTGCATCTATCCCAGCCCCCAGGCCTGGTCAGGACTCCAAATCCCAGCAGCCCAGGAGGAGGGGTCCGGACCACTCCCCAGGGTATTTAAATGAGCCCCCAAAAGAAGAACACGTGGTCTCCCATTTCCTTCCTACCGGTGGTTGCGTTCCAGTGGTTCCCCCTCGGGGCCACCAGAGAGCGCAGATCTCCCATTAAACTTGGATATTTCTTAATTTGGCTTGTTTTGATTCGGCTTGATTGGGAATTTTGCGTCGGTAGGGAGCTCGCGTTAGGAAATATTCCTAACATTTACCAGCACAGTTTTTAAAGTTCCTCGGGTGTTAATGAGGCAGCCAAGATTAGAAACCACCCGTCTAAAGCATTACTTCTGGGGAGTGTTAGTTCAGGGGGGAAGGGAGGCGAGGGCAGGAATCAGGAGGTTGGCATGCCTTAGAATAACTCCTGTGGTACAATTTACATGTAGCCCACACATCTAAACAATTGCAGGTCTATGTATTTTTCAAGTTATATCCCCTTACAAAATTCTGCAAGAATTGTAATTCATAGCAAGGGTATTTCCTAGGCGGAACACAAGAACGGGCCTTCTGTAGTATCTAGACCAGCTCTCATAGCAAGAATGTTTCTTGTACCCCAGAGAAAGCTTCGGTACTCACTGAGAAGCCGTGCAAACCCAAAGTCGCAGAGCTTAATGACTGAGTGTTTTGTGATGAGAATGTTTTCCGGCTTCACGTCTCTGTGTATGCACTGGTGAGATGAAAGCAAGACAGGAATGTTATGAAGGAGCGGTCATAACATCTACCTTGAGCAAAGGGCAGGAATATTTAGCACATAATGGCTAATCACTTTAATCTTTCATTAGCCCATTGAATAAGACAACAACAGGCTAAAGCTAGTACCGTCCCTATAGACAGAATCATTTTAAATTCCTGAAGGACCCCAAAGACCAAGAAGTGTAACAGGACAAAGGAAAGGAGAGGGGCTAGCCTCAGCTAATCAAGACATGTGAGACAACTGGTTACATTTGGATTTCAGATAAATAACTTTTTTTTCAGTGCTGGGGATCAATCCAGGACCTTATCCACGCACTGCACTCCACCAGTGACCCTCATACCTCATACAATATGTGTTAGGAAGGGGAACTTCATGTTTCACTAGGATCCACACTTAACCTGCCTGCTGCAGGTGAAGGAGAAAGGACTGAAGGCTCCAAGGCCCACAGCCTGTAGCAGGAGCTACAGCGTGGTGCATAAGCAGGGTTCACCAAAACGCGGCCTGCTCGGTAAACAGGACAAGCCCTGGGCCTGCTAAGATAAGCGGGGAAGATTGGAAGGGAAGCCGCGCTTGCCAAGAGATCTCCCTCGCAGCTCAGACATTTGTCCTGACAAGATAAACAAGCGCCGGCTGCAGCTTCACCCTCTGGGGTGAGTCGCTAGGTGTCAGCTCTGTCCCACCGCACAGCCAGGGTTCTGCCGGCGCAGGCGGCTCCTGCACCGTGCAGCCTCATCACCTGGTATCTAGCCGCGTTCTCTAACAGGGTGAAGCTACGCAGGACTTGCTTATTAAAGAACAATTTCTTTGAAAAATAATCTAATAAACCTCTTAAGTCAACAACTTTTAACCAACGACTGGATTTAGAAATTAAGTTGGGACAAAATATTCCAAGGGTTTTCCTCTCTGCTGGGAAATGTCGGATCTTTCTGCCGCCCAAGAGACTGCTGGCCTGATGCCTGAAACCCTTGGGGTTATCCTTGACTTTCTAGAATCTGGAAAGAGGACAGAGTTTCCTCGTGGGCCCAGCAGTTCCCACTCCAAAGGACGGTGGGGGCTGAGAGAGCAGCATCGGGCTTTTCCCACCAGCATTTTCATTCTGCAAAGGCTGGGGGAGGGTTAAGCTATCTGCTTCTCAGTAACCGCTGGCTCCGGGGTCCGAAGTCCTTCACCAGCCATTTTACTTGTTGCTATAAATAGGCCCTTCCATGAATGCCACGATGACATATGGGCAGAGGGACTCAGAAGCAAGAATGTGCTCTCACTCTGGGAATTCCTTACAAGCTTCTGCACCCTTCCCCCACTCGGCACCCTCCCCCACTTAGCATCCCCCGCCCCCAGAGCATGGAGTGGAGTCTGGGGCTCTCCAGAGAGCTGTGGTATGCTTTGTGTCCACAGCCCCCAACCAGGGCTGGAGAGCTAACTTTCTCATTCTCCCTCCCGCCTCCCCCCTTCCCTCTGTGCCTCCACCACTCTCCTTCCTGCCACCCCCATGCTGAAATTGGCTTGCTGGGAAAGTGCTAACCACCAATGACAAGGACTGGGATTGTGGACTGTCCATGTCTTCTGCTGTTAAACGGTGCTTTTTTTTTTTTTCTTCTCGGTGTTAGGAGTCAAACCCAAGACTTCCTGCTCGCTAGGCAAGAGGTCTACCATGGAGTTCCACCCCAGCTCTGACAAAGATTCTAGGCTTCAACCAATGAAAGCAAAATAATAGCTGTTCTCTTATTTTCTTCTTGAAAAGCAACTTCAGAAGAAACTCAGTTGGGCAAACTCGCAGAGATCTAACCCCTCAGGCTCAGGTGACCTGGGAGTTGAGCTAACAGTTGCTGTCCAATTGTACTCATAGCTAGAGTGAAATTCTAAAATTACTATCTGGGATTTTGCTTTTAGTGGTTGGAATCTAATTTTTTTCTTTTTCCTTTTTGCTGTATTGATTCATTGGTAAGTCCATTGATGGCCATGATGGGGGTCAAACCCAAGGCCTCATCCATTCTGAGCAATCACACAACTGTGTTCTGACCCAGGAAGCTGGCATCCATGGCCACCTGTAGCATGATTAATAAAAACTCAGAATATTTATTAAAATACAAATGAAATGCCACCACAGGTGGCACTGTGTGGGGAAGGAGAGCACAGCAGGTTTTTCAGCATCTATGAAGCACATCACCTGGGCCTTCTTCCACTGTGACTCCTTCCAGCCCAGCTGTGGCAAGGAGAACCAGAGGCAGCTTTAGCATTTTTATCTCACCAAAGCAGACACTAACACTCCTTGGGCTTGGGTCTCCACCCATGGAACTGCAGCTGACCAGGCATGAGGCCTCTGTGGTTGCCCCTCCCAATTTCAAAGCCTTTTGAGGAAACCAAGCCATCACAGGCTAAGTAAGTGAGGAGCTTTCTGCCTCACATTTTAAAAGTTTAAAAAATGGGACTAGTTTCTTTAGATGGCTTTTAAAAATAATTTATTTAACTTTATTTTATATGCATTGGTGGGAAGGTGTCAGAGCCCCTGGAACTGGAGCTACTGACAGTTGTGAGCTACAGTGTGGGTGGTGGGAATTGAACCCAGGTCCTGTGGGAGAGCAGCCAGTCCTCTTAATTGCTGAGCCATCTCTCTAGCCCCTAAGTAGTTTTTTAAATGTTTGAGTCATAAGATCTGCATACAAAGGGACAGTTAAGCCTGGGATTTCAGCCTCTTATGCCGGCCAGATTTATGAAAAATTATACCCACCAAGGTGTGATAGGAAGTTTGAACAAGGCTCAGCCGTGGCTTAGGGAAAGCCACCTGAGTTTTCAAAGGTGAGCAGGAGACTTACGTTGTGCTTATGACAGAAATTTACAGCCTGCAGTGTCTGCCAAGTTATGTTCTTCATGAGATGCTCTGGTACCCTAATAAAAAACAAAACACAGCACAAACACATTCTTCACTCCAGCCAAGGAATGCAGCTCAAGAAACCCAGTGCAAACCAGGGCAGGCTTTGGTACTGAAACATCCCAGGAGACAGAACCCTCTTGAGACCCAGAGTGTTAACAGTGTGTGGCCAGCACACTGCTGAACTGGAGGGAAATCGAATTAACAAACATGGATTTTTACAGGGAAGACTCATGAAAGCCCACAGGGATTTCAACGAGTATTTATATCCTGGGACTGCCTGAAACTTGAACTTCTCCTCGGTTTCTTTCTTTGTTTTGTTTCGTTTTGTTTTTTAGGAGAGGGTTGAGGCATGGTTTTTGCTATGGTGGCCCCGACTGACCTAAAACTCGGGCTCATCCTGTATGGCTTCCAAGTGCTGGGATTACAGGCATGGGCCACCAGGCCCCATTTCTGTAATGTGGACCTTACTAACATAAGGTCAGTGAATAAACAGCCCAAATGACAATGTTGTGTCTTTGCTCAAGGTGCTCTAGACTACAGTCCTAAAGCAAGACTTCCCTCTGCGTGCAGCATCTCCGGATGCCTGAGTGACTTGCATCGTTTGTTTCCTTTGAAGGGAGAGAAGTGAGGTTTTCCTGCGACAAGGAAGAGGTTTATGTGGCATGCCGTATAACTGAAGTTCAAAATAATTAGAGCACAGATAAGCATGACGCTCCCTTCCCTACACACACCTCTCCTTGCCAACCGCATCACCCCCACATCTTCCTGCTCCTTCCCCATCACAGCATCTAATTGGGCCACTTTCTCCATCCCTTCCTCACTGAGTCATGGCCGATTTAATCATGGCGGCCTGGAGCCCTGACAGACACTGCGTGTGAACTGGAAAAAGGCATCTCATCAGGAAAGAAGCATTTTAAGTATGGGGCAAGGAGTGATTAGAAAGAGAATTGCTTATTTTTAGAGACCACCCCCCGGACACACACATGCTGGACTTATTATTTTTATGAATCGAAAATTAAACGTTGCTGTGGCCCTCAGCCAAAGCTGCTGTGCAGACCGGGGAGGAAATGCATGTAGCTTTAAAGGTGATGACAGAAAGTCACTTCTAGCCCCTGGGAGAGGCCACAAGGCCACTACTGTTATAGACCAGATGTGCCGGAAATCCTTTCAGGCAAATCAAAGGATGCTTGGACAGACACAGGGACAGTGGGCTGGAAATGAGGAGGCCACCTCCAGGAAGAATAGTCAGGACATTTTTTTGGATTAGGATTGTTTTCAGACTTGAGGTAGCCTTTCACCAAATCCTCTTCCTTGTTCTAGTGACATGCAAGCACAAACACCAGGAAAACTCACCTATCAGGAAAAACGACCTAGAAAAATACAAATAAGAAGTGGACTTCCAAAGCTCCCCTCACCCATCTCTTGTTCAGAAAACGCACTGTACTTATTCAATGACTGTGCAACATAAAGTTGTAAGTGCCAAGAAACTGAGTCTCCAAAGACATTTCTCAAAATAAATAATGCAAGAGGAGTATTTACAAGGACTTAGAACATCATATCATTAATATTCTTCTAATGCTGAGCACACGATCACACACTTCTCAATGTTGAAACTGCACAAACCACACGGTGGCCAGCTTCGTAGCTCCTCTTTCCAGGGAGGGTGGACAGGAATCCATCTGCCAAGGAAGACCGTAGAAGAGAGCCCACTCTCAGGCCTCCTTCCTGCGTATCTGAGCTGTGCTCTTTCATGGTTGTTTGGAAACAGTGTTTCACTGTGTTGCCTGGCTGACCTGGCCTCGAACTCCTGATCTCTGCCTTCCGAAAACTGGGAGCCCAGCTGCACTGTGTTCTTTCCTTCTGCTTTGGGAAGCTTGTTTTACCCCAGAAACACAAATGACTCTTGTCTGCTTCCCTCTGAGGGGATGCTGAGGTGGTAGTGCTGGGGAGGTATCATTAGAAACATCCAACTTAGAAGGCTGGAGAGATGGCTCCACGGTTAAGAGCACTGGCTGTTCTCCCAGAGGTCCTGAGTTCAATTCTCACCACCGTCTGATTTGGTGCCCTCCTCTGGTGTGCATGGGGAGAGAGCATGCATAAAACACATAAATAAGCAAAATTTTAAAAATATCTGATTTCTGAACATGTATACTATGTTTTTACAGTTAGTGATAGATGTGCTGGGAAAAAATTATTTAAAGTAAAACCCAGAAAGAGGAAGACAGGAAACTCAGGAAGTAAGGGATTCAACTGCAGAGAAATTCAGGGGGGTTCGCAAGAGCAGCAAAAGGAGGTGCCAGGAGGACAGCTGGACAATAGGCTTTGACACAGGGGACTAAAGGCAGGGTGCCACCAAGAAAAAGGAAATAAATGAATAGGGACTAGTGGAATCAGATGTGAGTGCCCTGCAGAGAAGCATAGAGGTTATCTTAAAACTAGGGGAAATTCTCAATAGGGTTAAGGCAATTTTAAAGGGCAAAGAAGATATTAATTTGAGGGGAAATGCATAAGAAAGCCCGCACAGTGCTGCACGCTTTTAATCCTAGCACTTGGGGAGGGCAGAAGCAGGCGGAATCTGTGGGTTCAAGGTCGGCCTTCTTTCTTATATGGTGAGTCCCAAGACAGTGAAAGCTAGATAGGGAGACTCTGCCTCGAAAAACAAAAAAAAATGCAATATGAAACTATGGTGTGGTATAATGGTATAGTATAGATTAGTTAATATTAAATTAATAATGTAAGCATTTGGAGAACTGGTATAGGGAAGCAGAGGGGATAATGATTTATGAGAACTAAATCTTCATCTGTTAAAACTGGGAGCCTACAGGGCCTGAAGAGATGACTCAGAGGTTAAGTACACTTGCTGTTTTTGCAGAGGTTCCAGGTTCTGTTTCCAGCACCCACATGACAGTGTATAACCATCCATCTGTAGCTCCAGTTCCAGCACCCACATGACAGTGTATAACCATCCAT
>LOEQ01006167.1:94687-116534 GCA_001685075.1 Bramus lutescens | reverse complement strand
TTTATTAACCAATGAAAGTAACACATAGACAGATGACCCTCCTACATCATGGAGACTCTTCGATTTGGAATATACAGAAGCCTTCAACCATGGAGATGACTCGATGTGCAAACATGGAAACAACCAGAGAAGCTGAGATCACATGACTGGTGATGTGGAATAGGTAGACTACCGAAAAAAAAAGCCCAGTTAGGAAGAGAAGGGAACTGGTGTGGAATGGACCAGAGTTATTTTAGGAAGGGTTACTGAGCACTGCCACCCTAAGGCTAGTGAAGACGTGCGGCTCTCGAGTAGGTGAGGATGACTCCTCAAAGTGTCAAGAAATGCCATTTGCCCAGGGAAGGCTAAGGTCTCTTTCAGCTGGAAAATGCTGGATCTTTTCAAAGACTAGACACCATTGAAAAAGTGGTGCCCATAAATTGTGTGAAAACCAAAATATCTTTAAGCCATCTGAGTACCAGTTCTGAAGCGTGGGGTTGAGGGTGCTGGTGCCACAGAAAAGAGGTTGATTGTAGGTGGCAAAAGCTACCTTGCCTGAACACGGGTCTTTGTCTAATGTTTTAAGTGGTCCAGTTTTTTGTATGCATTCCTTTGTCAACTTAACCAGATCTCTTTGTTTTCTTTTACTGCATCCTGTAAAATGAATCATGTTACAGTGTACTCAAATAGTGTGATTTTCAGAGTCATTTGTAAATCCGCAAGGTGTTCTAGTTTTCTCCAGTGGTAAAACATTGTCATCTCTCCAAAACAAAACCAGGCTCACCAAGGAATCCTACCCTAGTCCTGCTTCTGTGGCTCTGGAAATCACCGTCCTATTTTGGACCTCTCTATGGGTTTGCCTATTCTGGATAATTCCTACCAATAAGCTCACACTATAATATTTGTGTCTTGCTTCTTTAAGGAAAGCAAAGTTTCACAGTCACCTGGGTCTCTTTTGATTTTAATTCTCACATTCTGTTTCCTACAGCTATGCAAATAAATCCTAACCTAACAAAATTCTACAGCTGACTTAAAATGGGCCTTTTGCCACTCTGTCTTAGAGTTTGGGTCTCTATGTATCCTGTTTTAAGAATGCCTTGGGTTTCTTCAGTAGCTACAGCAAGTAGTGATTAGTAAGCAGTTGGTGGCACGTTGTGTCTAAATAACTGCAAAACACTTTAGAGGGGGGCAACCTTTTTTTTTCTTAAGGACAGCCAGTTAGCAAAAGAAAAAAGTCCTATTGTGTAGTATCATAACACGTGACTATATTCTCAACATTCCAAAAGCTGAGGCAGGAGAATTATAATTTGAGGTCAACCCTACCTAGGCTACATATAAGACTCTGTTTCTGAAAAGAAAAGAGGAGAGGGAGAGAGAGAAAGGCAGAGAGGCAGAGACAGAGATCTTGATCCCTGACTTGTGATCAACACCTCAGTCTTCAGCCATACATCCTGGTTCTTGCTTATAGCACAGAAGTTTAGATATAAAATGTTTCTTACAGAATATTATTACTTTAAAGGTAGGAAAACTGATGAAATAATTGAAGAGATCCAAGATCACAAAGCTAAAGTATGAAAATTAGAAATTCTTGAGCTGAATTCAGCACTCTGAAATGACATGGCATCCAGTACCTTTCTTTCCAGAAGCAAGAAGCTAATGTAAGAAAGCAGTTAGGCTGAAGAAAGCTCACTACCCTGGAAAAGCTGACATGACTCTCCTGCAACAGGTTTTTAATCTATGCAAATAACAAAGGGGGTGATGTTGCACTTCTCAAGAGAAGAACAGCCAAATGCAGAAGTAATTTTGATGAAAAATCTTAAGCAATAGAAATGAATGGACTTTTTTTCTGTTGTGTATACACTTGGGCAGCCATATTTGAGAGGGTTATTTTATTCTTAAGTGGGGCTTCTTTTTGTCTACATGGCTTATAACTTTCAGCTTTATAAAAATGAAGATCCTCACCTGCTAGTTCCTGTCAGATGAGGACTTGTCCCCAAGAGCATCGAAAACAAATGATGCAATAGCAAGGAGGAGTTGAGCCAATGCTGTAGGAACAGCACCAAAAGTATAGCAGCAATGCCAAGGTGCCCTCCTCAGTCAGGAGCAGCTAAGTCACTGTTCCGTTGTGCCAAACATGGCTTTCAAATGGGAGCTCAGATTTTTTTGTTGTTATTTTTTTAAAATTTATTAATAAAAAAAAATACCAATCCAAATTCCCACTCCCGCTCCTCCTCCCACTCCCTCTACATACCCTCTCACCCCACCCCCTCTAATCCTAAGAGAGGGTAAGGCACTTTGCTTTGCGGAGGGTCCAAGGCCCTCCCTACTACATCTAGGCTGAGCAAGGTATACTTCCAAAGAGAATAGGATCCCCAAAAGCCAGTACTGTAGTAGAGTTAAATCCCAGTGCCACTGTTAGTGGCCCCGCAGTCTGCCCCAGCCTTACAACTGTCAACTACATTCAGAGAAACTAGCTTAGTCCCATGCTGTTCCTTCCCAGTCTGGCTGGAGTTGGTGGGGAGCTCCAGTCTTGTTCAGGAGAAGTGTTAGCCTGTAAATACCATATCAGGGCATTTATTTATTTATTTATTTGTTTGTTTGTTTGTTTGTTTGTTTGTTTATTCATTCATTNATTCATTCATTCATTCATTCATCTTTTTATTTGTTGTAATATAAAGTTAAAGATACTAAAAATATGCATGATATATAACCCAGCTAAACAGTGAATTATCTTAATGTCTGAACAAAAAGGGATAGTCTATAAAGAAAAAAGCTCAGAAGTTAGTAGAAATAGATGAAATTGTAAAATGCAATTAGGAAGGGGAGAAAAAAGCCCATATGTGTACACAGGAGCACAGAAGGAGAAAGAACAGGCTCAAATGTGCTTGCTCTGTTTTTAAATCACATCTTTGAAACATGGACTTCCTGGATTTTTGCCTCAGAGATTCCTGAACATTTCCTTGCCATAATTTACTTCTTGCTTTTTAACATTGAAAAAAAAAAGGTGTTTGCTAAAGAAAACTGGCTGAATTGTTTTCTCCCTGCAGTGGTCCGGTGCAAAAACCCTCCTTACCTAAAACAAACAAATCAAAACCCAAACCAAACAACAATAACTTCTAACTAATATTTAAGGTCTCCAAAGCAGACTAGCAATGAGTCTTCAGTAGGATAATCATTTGCACCCTCCTTCAGCCACATGTAATACAGGCTTTATTTAGCAAATAGCAAAGTCGTTTCCCAGAAAGTCAAAGGGCAGTTTCTGCTGTATTAATAGCTGCTCTGGGAGGGTCAGTGTTGTGCTAGCCTACATTTTTTCCAGGGCCTGGAGATGCAATTTCCTACAATCTGCAGGCAATTTCCTACCAATTTTCTTGGGGAGCTAATAGGCTGTGACAGGAGATGGAGCTAGCAAGCAGCAGGTAGCTTCAGAAAAGACAAATTGCATCGCTGCCACCTAACTGGGCAATCTAGATCGACAGAGTTTATAGCTTTGTAGTGTTATTGGGCCCCATGCTAACAGCAAATCATTCACGCTGCTAGCAGAATTTCATATTACTTTCACTTCCTTCTGAATTTGTTATTGCCACGTATCACTTTGCAGCATTTTCCCTGGAAACCACAGGGGGAAAAAGAAGAGTGTGTGTGTGCGTGTGTGTCACTTAAATGTCTTCTAAATTGCCTATAAGAAACTATTAGCATTTAACAATTTCTCTTTACAGTCTTAGGCTAAGATGGGGTAGGAAGATTAAAAAGATAAAAAAAGAGGAGGAGGTGGAAAAGGAGGAAAAGAAGGAGACACTACAAAGGTTATAGGAATTTGACAGCAGAGAGACTTTCTAATGTGCTGTAGGTCCATACTTGTTTATTGTCAAGTACATTTCAGAAAACAGTATCAACAGTGACAAAACATGTTTAAAGCACTTATTTTTGTCTTTCATTGATGGTTTTAAAGAAAAACTAATTATTTAATATAACAATGGAAGTATTTTCATAATATTAAACAGAAACACTTACCCTACCTCTTGCCCTGCTATCTCAGTGTGTGCTGGGTACTGAACTCAAGACATCTTTCAAGTACTTGCTCTAACACTGAGCTATGTTTCAAGCCTAAATCAGTTTTTGTTAAAAAATAATAAATATACAACATAAAAGATTTAGAAAGGATATAGCTAGAGAATTTACTGAAGAAAAAACGAGTAATTACAGTGACTCATATTTTTGTTTGTTCATTTATAAAGGCCTACTCTGAGACAAGAGTGTCCAGTCCTGAGCTGCTGAGATGAAAGTGATGGAACGCTGCTGCTGGGGATTTCATTGGGGGGAAGGCAGCTGTGTAAACAGATACACCACAGCTGTCCTGACGGAAGCTGCATGAATGCTATGAGAGGCATAATAGCTCAGACCGAGTTAAACAGAGCAAGCAATAGTCAGGTGAGGGTAGACACATGAGTCCCAGCACTCAGGAGACAGGCAGGAGAATCATGACCTCAAGGCACAGCAAGATCCTGCCTTTAAAAAAAGGAAAACAAAGCCTAAATCAACACAGATAAATGAACATTTCCTTCCTGAGATTTAGTTAGCTCAGCTTTTAACACTCAGTTCTACTCTAGATGAGCAATATGCACATCACCTGTACACTCTGTGTGCTGCTGGGAGTATATGCACAGAAATGGACTGAGCACTAGTATTAGGATTACTTCCCACCACTGTCCTCAGAAAAAGTTGCCATGAGCCCAAGTGCTAAAGGAGCTGCTGGGGAGGATTAGGAGCTCTGTGTGTGTGAGGAAGATGTGCTTCCCTTGTACATTTAATCCCCAAATTATGTCTATCTCAAAAAAAAGCACTTTAAGAATTCAGGATAAATGGGTTGGAGAGATGGCTCAGAGGTTAAGAGCATTGGCTGCTCTTCTAGAATTCTGAGTTCAGTTCCCACAACCATCTGTAATGAGATCTGGTGCCCTCTTCTGCTGTGCAGTCATACATGCAGACAGATCACTGTGTACTTAATAAATAAATAAATGATAAAAAGACTTTTTAAAAGAATTCAGGAAAAAGGTCAGGGCAGCCAGGGTTACCTAATAGAGAGATACTATCTCGTTCTGCCACCCCCACCACCAAAAGAATAAAAGAAAGAATAAGTTCAGGAAAAACAATAAGCATCTCTTAAGATCAGAAAGCTCTGAAGACAGCACCTACAGAGCTCATTGGGCACTGAGGAGTGAAGCTGGTACCAACCTGAAGTCTTCACCCCTGCTGGCTAATGTTTGTGGTACTTGAGGGTACTCTGCATACACTACCAGAGGAGAAAGGTAAACACTGGCCCAGCTACAAAGCTTGTGATCTACAACAGAGACTTGCCTGCATGAGATGCTGGTGCAATAGTGACACTAAACTTGTGAGACCAACCAACCAATACCTGATTGGATTTAAGGCCCAGTCCATGAGATGGACCACATGTTGACACTGCTTAGGTGGCCAATAAACTGAGATAAAATAGGCCAGGGGACAAGGGGAAAATAAATTCTATTGTTCTGCTAAAAGAACATAGCAAGAAAAATGACTCCTAAAGACATTTGGCTATGCCCATAAGTCAGTGTCTTGTTCATCAGAGAAACTCCATTCTGCACCAGATGGAAGCTAACACAGATCCGCAGCCATTGCTTAATACCAGGTATGACAGAGGCAGAAGAAGAGATCACTTCCAAGAGAGAAAAAAACAGCTAGGTATGGCAGTTTTCAAACTTGAGTCTGTCAGGGTTGATTTCAACAGATTTACTGGCTTTCATCCAGAAGACAGGAGAGACTCACCCATGGAACAAAGTGTTGTTGTGGAAAGGTCACTTCTAACCCCAGTTCTTGGCACCTGCCAGCCATAGAACTTCCTCTCATGCTGAAAGGCTTACTTTGGTGGTCATGATTTCTTCAATGTTTCTTATCTGAAAGTGTACAGAGAGGGACTGCTAGAATCCTCCTTTTATGGTGAATGAGCAAGTAACACTGAGTCCCTTAACCAAAATATCAATACAGTCAACTCCTCAGTATCTATGGGGGATTTATTCCAAATCTGTAATGTTTGGATGTAACTTGCTTATCTCCTACTATATTCTACAGATCAGATCATCTCTCACTTACTTGGGATTTTTTTGTTTTTGTTTTTGTTTTTTTTTGAGACTGGATTTCACTATACTGTCCTTACTGGCCTAGAATTCTTGGTATAGACTAGCATTCTGGTTGGTTTTAGAGCCAATTGTCACAAGTCAAAAATCACCTGAATAGGGAGCGTCTCCAGAAGAACTGTTTCAATTGCTTTCATTGATACAAGAAGACCCGCCCAAGTGTGGACCTCACCTTATGGTAGCAGCCCTGACAAAAAGGCCATAGCCAAAGGAGGATCAATTCCCTTTTGTTCACTAGGTCTTCGCTCTTGCCACCAGGTTTATCTACTTTGTTGTTGCTAGTGATTTCCTTTAAAGACATCAAAACCAGTATTTCCAGGCTTCCATCACAGACAAAGAGGTAGTGGCTCTCCAAGTATCTTCTAGGATTTCAGTACTAGATGAGACTATTGAGGCTGTCAGTCTTGTAAACTGATCAACCACTGTCTTATCAGCCTGTCCAGTATTAAACTACAGAGGGATGACTGTGATAGCTGAGGCATTAGCCTCAAGCACCCAACAACTAGTGGTCTCTCAGCCTCTTAGTGTGTAACTATTGCTACAATTTTAAAGGAAGCTGGCTAAATAAATTATATATGTATATATTTACATTCATGTATCTGTTCATTTAAAGAGCCCTGACTAATACAAGAAGTTTTATTTTGATCTCACAGAGATTTACCTGCCTCTCACCTCCCCTCTGTGATGAGACTGAAGGTTGTGTACTACCACATCTCTCTCTAGCTTAATTGTAATAACTAATGCAGCATAAATACTATGTAAGTCATTGTATCTTTAAGAAAAGAGCAGGGAAAAGTCTTAATGTATTCAATATACATGTATGTGTGTATTTTCACATAGTATTTTCTTCAGTTGAATTGTAGATGAGATCCTACAGATAATTAATTATACTCTCTGGTATAAATCAGTCATTTCTCATGGCCTCTCACTTAAGGAAATTCCAGTGGAATTGGTCTTGAGAAAGGTTCTCACATCTTCATGGTTCATTCTTTTGAAGATGAGTGATTAAAATACCCTGGGAGATGTAGGATAAAGGGAGTAGGAAAGACACCAGTTGTCTATCCATAACACATCTCTGCAGACAGCAACAACACACCGTAGAAAATGCATGGGGATGGGCCCGAAACTCTAGGCCTACTTTAAATCTTACAAGCAATAGAAATCTTGTCTAGAGTGATGAGATTCCAAGAGCATGTCACCACACCCAGATAACATTATTTCTTGTGTGTTGCAGTCACATCTCTGCCCAAAAGCATAAAAAAATAAATCCTAAAGCTAAAATGAGTGGGAATAATGCACAGTAGCACTTGTACAATTGCGAAGTCATTGGTCCTCAATACATCCTGTAACTGCTACTCTAAGAGCTGATATTAAATTAAGTGAGAGAATTAAACTCACTAAATTTTAGAGATAAAAGACACATCAAGGACTAAACCAAAGTCACATGTTTGGCATTTCATATATTACATAACCTCAAATTTTTAAAAGCATGCATATAAAATAAAAAATATATATAAATNATAAAATAAAATAAAAATCACACATATATTTTCATGACCTTCATGAACTTAGATCTGTCTGGAGAGCTCAGCTCTTATAAGATATCTATAAACACTCGATAGTTAGGCTTCAGTTGCACAAGCTGTGTCTCCGCAGCAGATTGCAGCTGTTGTTTGGAGTCCCACCCAACTTATAGTTGAACTGATAAAGGTCACCCTAGAGACAATAATATCAATATCTTTCATTTGTTTAGCCATTAATGATATATGTGTATACATATATATATATGCATGCATATATAAACATACATGTATATGTGTGTACATGTATATATGTGTGAATTATGGAATCTCATAATATTTAAAGAAAATTATGTCGAATAAAATAGGTAAGGTTAACAGTTATCATGCTAAGAATTCATATCATAAAATTTAAAGTATTGACATTGTCCAGTGGGGAAGAAACTTTTCTTATGTTTACTCTCAGCCCCTAGGAACTTTTTACTGCCTGCAGTAATGAAAGCTATAAACTCAATGAGTGGACACTCGCTGAGATCCTTCACCACTCTTTCCTCCGCTTAAACCGCTTAACATCTTAATATCTAACCTCATGAGCACAATGTTCCAACATGTTTGGTCCCTAAAAACAAGATTGGAGGAAATGATAACATTGAGTCACAATTCACACCCAACAAAGGAAAGAAATAGTAACCTCCATGTATTGTAAAACTCTTTGAAATGACAGCCAATGTTTCTTAATCAGGAACAGTGATAAAAATCATAAATTCCATTGCTTCTTTGTTTTCAAAATTGAGTCTGACAAATGAAAAATAACCTTCAGTGCTTCCCATGGTCTGGCAAAAGATTAAGCCAAAAAATAAAAATATTTTCCCAATCAGCAAATGTTCCTATGAACAGATTAGCCAACAATTTCAAGTTCACTTCTTGCATGCAATCCTATTTTCTAACGGCCTTAGTTATCCAGAAATACAACATGTATTTTAATGGGTTAGGTGACCTTAAACGAATCAATGCATCTCAAAGAAAGGCCTCAAGGGACTCTGGTTTATTGCATAGAAGATAATTCTTTCCTGAAAAAAAAAAAGAGCAAAGCTTTGTTTGAAATTAAAATTTGGAGATCATAAAAGGAATCAGTTGAGCCAAGATGTTCTATGTAATGTATGGTCCATTGGAGGCAAATTAGCATTTGCAGGTTAGTTGAAAAGAAAGATGAAGGGTTGAACAACAGAAGCTTTGTTTCTGACTTATGCAACTTCAGAGTTGGTTAAAAGATGGTATGTGACAATGACTTAAAGGATGGGGCAGGGGAGAGAATATGTTAGTCATGTTTCAGGATATTTTGACAAAACCACAAAATAAATTCTGAGTTTACTGTAAGTACTGCCAGTTTAAAGCGATGTCCTGGTATGGACTACAGAAAGGCAGTGGAACAGACAGTGTGAGACTAAAATACTGGGCTTCAAACAGATTGAAGTCATAACAAGGGACATGGCAAGCTCATTTTTATTTTCAGTCTCCATGACACATGCAGGGTTAGAGTCCCTTTGTGACCTCGCTATTATTCCTAGCAGAAACTTGGAAACTATGTGTCTGTGTTCTCTAATATGTAGGTATAAACATGTGTGTGCAAGTGAACTTGGAAGACAGAGGCTTCAGAACCCCTGCAGCTGGAGCTACAGGCACTTGTTAGCCACCTCAGGCCCTCTTTCAAAAGCAGCAAGTGTTCTGAAAAGCAACTTCTATGTTTCATAAATGCAAACTGGAAAAGCAACTTCTATACTTCATGCGTGCAAACCGGAAAAGCAACTTCTATGCTTTGTGCGTGCAAATTGGAAAAGCAACTTCTATGCGTCATACGTGCAAATCACTGCCTCCTGCTTTGCTCACTGATTAGACTCTGATGCATCACAGGAGTGCCACCAAACAGGGTTTGATTTGTTAATCTCCAAACTATTTGTTCTATTGTTCTCATTCCTGGATGTGTTTGTAAAACAAAAAGCAAATGTTGGGAGAACCCACACCTTTGTAAAACAAGATTCTGAGAGTATTCAACAACCTCATTACTACCAATGTAGCGGAGTTATGACAGCCAGCGGGCATCTCTGTCACTTTCACTCTTCTTTAAGCACAACCCTGCCATCTTCCCCAAACTCATACATATTTCAATAAGGCTGAAAGCTGCTTGAGATACCCATAGCAGTGACTGCAGAGAAGCACACCCCTTTACCTAGCCTAGGTAATCTAACAATGTTCATTTCGCTGTCTCAGTAAAACTCCTAGGGACTACAGGCGGAAGGAATGGGTCAATACCAACTCACCCTAGGAAGTGAGTGGTATGTGCCCTGTTTCTCTAGCCCACATCCACCTCCACAGAGTCACTAATGTAAGCTGTTCAAATCAAAGCCTGACCAAGTCTGACCATTTCCTGGGACTCATAGAAAACAGTGAAGGTTTTTCACCCTCAACTCTTCAATGTCCTGCTACCTCCCATCTCTGCCAGTACTTAAACCATGCATCTCCTCTTCTTATTTTAGCGGGGCCACAATGAAATACTTAACTCTCTTTCTTTTTGATTTTTAGACACAGGGTTTCTCTGTAGTTTGGGGGCCTGTGATGAAACTGGCTTTTATAGACCAGGCTGACTTTGAATTCATAGAGCTCTGCCTGTGGCTGCCTCCAAAGTGCTGGGATTAAAGGCGTGCACCACTGCCTTTCTATACTATACTTTCTTAACTGAATTGAGGACATACTTCCTTGGTCACAACCATTTAGAAAGCTCTAGTGTTCATTGCCCCAGTTCATATATCACAACACTAGATTCCACCTCATCAGTGACCAAAAGACTTACAAACCACGTTTAAGGGATGACTTACGTTTTTTTTTTAGTCCCACTTCAGTCTAGGAATATGAAGCTCCCTATGATCCCTATGCCTACCTGATTGATTGTGATATGAACATGAGAGATGCAAGTAAGAACCTGCTTATGAATATTTAGATCTGGCATATCCCCTAAACATTACTGGCTTCTGGAACAAAAAGTGTGTGTAAGAGAAGTGAGAAAATGGTACCACATCTGCACTTCAGTTTGCTGTGCTGCCTGTGCCTTTTAAATTAGCATGCTTCCCTCCCCACAGAAGAGATGACCTTACTTATCTTTGTTTAAAGGCTGACAATGTTTGCTAAATAGCTGCCAAATGAAGAGGGAAATAGCTTTTTAAAAGGAGCTTAGTGCTCTCAGAATAAAGTGTGCTTGTTTGTCTGTGTGGATGACTTCACTTAATAAAGATGTGAAAGCCTTCAAACCAAAAAGAAACTGAAGTTAATCTTGGGACCAGAAGGTTTAAGGAACCTTGTGTCCCAATGTGTCAGAACAGGTCATCAACCTTCTCTGTCTGAACAAACACACAAGATCAGATTCCTTGGGCTGAGCATCCAAGCAGCTGGTGTTCCCAAATCTCTCTCAGAATTGTGAAAGAAACAGCCCATTCACCTCAAGTTCACTTCAGATTTTTCAGCTGTGCTGTCCATCGCCACAGACATGTTCGTTCTGTCAACTGCTTCTCACTTAGTCAACAGCGTGAACATCACTAAAGCCTCCTGCTCAGGTTTATATTTCCTGACTTTCCAGAAAGCCCCAGACTTCCTGCTTTCTCACAAGTTCGTTGTTTCCTGACCTTTCTGCAGCTTCCACCATTGACATATCTAGTCACTGCCCAAGTACTGAAGAATGCCACACTGGTGAGGAATTGAGTGAAAACGACTTGAAATCTTCCACAGAAAATTGATGGGGAAAACTCAGGCTGCAGCAAATTTCAATGAGGAAATATGAAATCAATGAAACCCAAGCAGACTGACCACAGAGAATCACTTACAGACACTGGCCCTGCACTCAGATATGTGCAGCAAACCTTGCATTTGTCCAGCTGGCTGAAGAAATAGCTTTCTCCCACTTCAGAAGAGCTTCTTTAGATCTCACAAGCCACCCAGAGACACCATCGACTTACACATACTGACTTCATAGGTAGTGGTAGAATTATGAGGGTACATGTCTATAGGATTCCAGAAGAAAGTGATGCCCCTGTTGAACAATGAATAGCCAGCATCTAAAACAAAGCTTCTCAGAGTGAGTCCCTTGATGCTGACATCTGAGAAGTGAACTTTTATGGAAAACTGACTGAATCAGAAACTCTAATATGGCCCCCATACAGAAATGTTCACAAGCCTGTTGTACTCTGACCCCTACTTGATTGGTTCTAAGCATCCTTCACCTACTAGTTGTCTCCATGTAGAATTCCTGTTCTCTAAGCTCACTTAGCTTATATTAGATACACTTAGTATATCTAAGCTTATCACCTGGAGAAAGGGAGAAAGAAAAATCAGTGCCCTACATGTGTTAATTCACTTCAGTCTTCTCAGATGCTGAGCACTCTGAGTGGCTGGTGACGAGGCAGTGAAGGACCCTACTCAAGAGTCTACCTCTACACTCTCTGCAAACATCACCTAGTTTAGCTCCTTAGTTAGCATTTGGATGACAGATATAAGTTTCTCACTGGAGAAAAATGCAGTGAGCTATATGGCTTGCTAACATGATTATATATGCACCATTATCCACAGAAACAAAGTAATAAGCACACAAGAAATCCTGCATTCAGAAACTTCAGAACAGCACCCAAGTTACAGGACATGGTACTAGATGGCCCTATTCATAGAGGACCCAACTGCTTGATCTACTAGAGGATCTGATCCTTCCACACAGGGTGCGATTCAGGACAACCAAGAGAACAGTAAACAGCAGTGCAACAAAGCCTAGGGGAAAACTTGAATGGTAATAGTATTTTTGAGAAAGGCTTTTTTGTTTAGTTTTAATAACTGCTTGTATATTTGAAAGACTGGAGCTATCAACCATTTTAGATGATCTCAGTTACTTGTTCCCTCATGACTGATCACCCCAAACCTCAACACCCCCCCACAACTTGATGTTTTAAGACAATGATTTACTAATTTCCTTTTGTTTTTCAAGACAGGGTTTCTCTGTAGCTTTGCAGTTGCTCAAGGTCTGGACCACCTTCTGGGGATATTCTGGTGTTCGAGGGCCACATTGTAGCCAGACTGATGCCAATCTGAGTGCCCTGTTCTACCATCCAGAGTCATGGTAGCATTCAGGACCAGGATGCTGCTGAGAACCATATTTAGTTTCATGGTCTTTCTACAGCTGGATCTGTCTTTATGTCCATGGTCTGTGATGCCACTAAAGGCCACAAGGATGCTCAGGCTCCAGACTGCTACCTTTGGCCATGTTGGGGTCCAAGGGATGTGCCACTACTGGAGCCATGCCAATCTGAGTGGCCTGTGCTGCCACCCATGGTCATAGTGTTGTCCAGGCCAGAGTTGTTACCAAGGAGCCAAGGTCTGCATAGATATCCAAGTGCCCAGGATATGGGCCAACACCTGAATTCATGTTGGTGCCCAAGGGTCATATTGCCACCCAGGGCCATGATGAAATCTTGTCTGAGCTGTGGCCAGGGTCTGTGTCTGTGTCCATGGACCTACAGCAGCTATGGTTTGTGCTCAGGTCCATGGCTTCTATTACCATCATGTATCATGTTACTTCTGGGGATCTCAGCCCACACATGGATCCATGTAGTAGTTCACAGACAACATGAACTGTTGCTAGGCCCATGATTTCAGAGGCTCTTGCTGCCACCTGGGGCTATGGTGACATCCGGGCCGAACATGTTGCTGATGTCCATGCCTGGATCCATGGTCCTACCACAGCTGGGGTTGATATCTTATGCCTGTGTTACCACAGGTGCCCATGGGAACTAAGTGTGAAGTACAAGGGCCATGATGAGCTGGCCCTATCCCTAACTGGAGAACTTTCTTCTCATCAGCCTTGGGATAATGGACTTTGATGACCCTGGCACAGGAGAGTTGCTCCCTCTCCCCTGACAAACTTGTGAAAGATGGCCCCACCCCTCACCATGGGGAGGGGAGAGCTAGTTATGCCCCTCACTTGAGTAGGGGTAGTTCCAGCACCTGGGATTGACCAACTGAGCTGCCATGCAGACACACATTCAGGGCTTTAGTTAGCACTCCTCAACATTTCCCCCATCTAGGACATGCTGGAGTGTGTGAAGGGACTGGTCCTGAGGTACCATAAACACAGGATCTCTACAACTCCAGACAACAGCAGGATATGCCAGAGGAGTTTTGGTGAAGGACCAGGACTGACAGTGTACCAGGAACGAGAGGCTTTGACCATGACCAATAACACATTATACAACGAACATTTGTGAGTAAAGCTCTTTGGACAATAGGGTCTACATAATACCACCCAGTAGTTCCAAATGCCACAAGATGAATGAAGAGGCAATGAAGGGGTGAGGTGGGAAAGATGCAGGAGTGAAGTGGGGGGTTTTGTTTGTTTACTTTTTTGCTTTAATATTCATATTTGTATGTTTTATTTTTATTATTTCATTTTAGGTTTCCTTTGGGGGGGGATGCTACAAGGATGAAGGGTGGATATGAAGGACTGGGAAATGAGTGGGATTGGAATGCATGATGTGAAATTCCCAAAGAATCAATAAAAAAAATTAGGTTTTAAAAAATCAGGATTTATTTTTTGTAACTTTCCTCAAGTTTCTCATGACTGAAATGTTGATCAGAATGACTTAAATATATTGAATACTGGTAAAATATACAGAGTTGGAATTTTAAAAAAACTGAAAAAGCCATTAACCATAGTAGCTAAAACATACCTGTTAACAATTGACATTTGTGAGATGACCTAAGAAAAGGCTAGGGAATCCTTCCCATTTTAACAACCCAACACTGCTATTTTCAGACTATGCTAGGAAGATACTCAAAGGTTTCACAAATATCCAAGGTGATCCACTTAATAACCTCTTTCAAGACAGCTGTTATATGGTAAGGCCCAACTTTACTACATACAATGATACTGACTCAAACCAAACCAAAAACATAGACATGTTCACACAACCATTACCCCCACAAGCATCTCCCTGCCCAAAGCAGAGAACTCTTATATGCACAAGAGATTCAGTGAATCCCAGGCAGGATGGCTTCTTTGCTCATTTCAATCACTTTGAAGAAAGGAAAAGAGAATGGGAAGGAAGGTAGTCTACTCCTTATTTTCCAGTTTGTGGTAACAGGAGCCAGCTAGTGATTTATCTAATATATATCTGCATGTAGAAGGAGAATGGCCAACTACTGATCCACTGACCAGCTCCTCTTTAGTACCATGCCCTCAGAAACATTCTGGAGAGCTTCCCTCAACTGTTGATAGTAAAAATCATGGTGAACAAGGCCATGGAAAGGAGCTCTTTAGAATAAGGTATTGTATTACATGCATTGCACAGATAGGTGTTGTGCTGAAAACTTAGTTATCAAAGTTTATTGTGTCCCACCATGAAGGGCCAGTAAAAAATATTTGCTAAATGCAAAGCATTTAAGAAGACCCCACTCTCTCTCCTATTCCTACTATTACTATTTATACCTATATACTGATGGTAGAGGAGGTTGACATTTTACCAATCAGATTTAGAGTGCAGAGCAGATGGTCACCATGTAGGCTAACTATGAATACAGAAATGAGAAAGGCAAATGTGACAGAGGGGTCTGCACACTGTTAAAGGAAATCTGAGAAAAGCAACACAAATCATTTGGCCATATTCTCCATGGTAAACTGCTTGTTAAAACAAGTACCAAAAGAATGCCAGCCACTTAGGGAGACGTAGATTTGCTACATGTTGCTGCCTATTCATAGACTTTCTCATCTTGTTTTCACAAAAAAGATGTTAGGGTATTAGAATTAGGGGGTTTTACTTAATTATTTCAAATGGAATGTTGAAACCCCTACTCTTGGCACCCATCTGAAGCTGGTTTCCATAGAAACAGAATCAGTGATGCTGGCACCTATGCCAGGAGCTGAGAACAAGAAAGAATATTTTGCTGGTCCAGAAGACAAACTGTATATGGGCTACAATTAAAATAGGCATAAAGAAAAAGAGTAGAAAGGTCCTGAAACTTCTTCACAAGATGTATTAGTCAGAGTTCTCTAGCCTGTAGCATCTAGAGTAGTGGTTTTTAACCTATGGGTCATGACCTTTTGCGGGTCAAATGACCCTTTCACATGGGTCACCTGTCATAACAGTAGCATACTGCCATTATGAAGTAGCAACAAAAATAATTTTATGGTTAGGGGTCATGACAATATGAGGAACTGTATTAAAAGGTTGCAACATTAGGAAGGTATGGACCATTGGTATAGAGGAACAGATTTATAGAATAAATCTATCATTTATCTATCATCCATCTGTCTATCTGTCTGTCTATCTGTCTGTCTGTCTGTCTGTCTRTCTATCTATCTACCTACCTACCTACCTACATACCTACCTACCTATATATCTATATAAAGTGGCTTTATTAGAATGCTTCACAGATTGTGGACAAGTTAGCACAACAATCACTTTCTACAAAAGGAAGGTCTAAGAATCCTGTAGTTGTTCAGTCTATAAGGCTGGATTTCTCAGTTGGTCTTCAGTATATGCCTGATTCACAAAGAAGTAGGTTTTAACACCAGTAAAGGAAAGATAGCGTGAGTGAGAGCAAACAAGCAAAGAGAAAAAGAGTTTCCTTCTTTCTTGTCCTTTATATGCACTACCAGCAGAAGGCATGGCCCAGATTCAAAGTGGATCTTCCAACCTCCAAAGAACTGTATTAAAGACATATCTTCCCACCTCAAAGGTCCAGAACAGAAGTGGTCTTTCCACTTCAAATGACTGAATTAAAAAGCAAAATCCCTCACAGCTATACAAAGACAATTGCATTTTAGTTAATTCTAGATGTGGTCATGCTGACAAACAAGAATAGCCTTCATAAGTACATATCTTTTCAATTTGACAATCATATCTCCTTGTGTCATGTTTAATTTCCAAATGAAAACAATACCCATGCCACATATAACTACAAACACACAATATACTTACACATGTCATAATTATGCTGAATATGATTTAATTATCCCTTGTACAACCACAAATACATTATAAATTTATAATAGGTGGCAATTTCCTTGAGGGACATTCTTTTATTATCTCAAACTTAGATATGATAACCACTGATATTCTCTTAATTGATATTATATTACACATTACATGATAACAATTTGAGAAAAGAAAATACAAATATCTGCACAAACACATTCTTAACAAAATACAATAGAAACAAACACTGATGTCAATTATAATGCTCATTTCTGCAACTGGTCCCATGGCCTTAGCTGTTATTGATAGCTACTTTCTTCTACCCTCATTCTGTATGTTCTCTACACACAGTGATTTGGTTCTTTTCCTGTAAGAAAGATCCATATTGTCACTCCTTAAGGTTCTCTGCCCTTTGTTATCCTGCCTGGATTAGGTTGTTGTAATTTGCCACTGACTGATGTGGGATTCCCCTCTGTATGTTGTGAATGCCATTGGTTGATAAAGAAACTGCTTTGAGCCTATAGCAGAGCAGGGTAGAACAGAACTAGGCCAGAAAATCTAAACTGAATAATGGGAAAAGGAAGGTGGAGTTTGGGGAGAAGCCATGGAGCCACTGCCAGAGACAGAAAGATAAAAGATAAAATTTCGGGAGATAAATATGCTGGAACCTTGCCAGTAGGCCATGATCTTTATAATAAAATATAAGATACTAAAAATGGGCTAAATTAAGATGTAAGTGTTAGTCAATAAGAAGTTAGAGCTAATAGGCCAAGCAGTGATTTAATTAATACAGTTTATGTGTGGTTATTTTGGGAATCTGGGCAGCTGGGAAATGTTGTAAGCTTCTTTACAACAAATTGGCACTCCAACATGTGCTAGCTATATTCATGCAAAACCTAAAAGCGTAAAAAGTCATTTTAGACACAAAAGAACAGCATGGCTTCTTGGTAGCCAGTATTTTGCTGGCAGCCCCTTTAAGAGAGGTTTTCCTGATTCAACAGTAGCAGAAAAAAAGCTGTGCTGTTTTGAAATGGCTGAAGATTCCTGGGCCATGTTGCCAGTATGAACTTTGACAAAGTCCAGCTATGGAGCATTTAAATGAGCATTGTGAGCAGAGTGTGACAACTTGCTTAATGGCAATATAGACTGACTGTGTGCCTGAAAATGGGGCAACGTACATGACTCTCAGAGGCACTGAACAGCTCTGCCATGCTGGACTGGGTGGGGCAAGCAGGTAGTGCTGTATTTCCTCTAGCAATGCTAGAGTTTAGGTTCTTAAGAAGTGCTTAGCATTTTAAGAAACCATACTGGTCAGAAAATAATTGCAGATACACAATAAAGTCAGCTTCAGACAGACATAGACCTCTAAATGGGTCACAGTATTGGATAAATGTACATAAACTTGGGAGAGAGAAGAAAAAGAGTATAGAGAGTTAAAAATAAAACAATGTCTTTAAAGAGACAGAGTATAGACAGTTAGATTAAAAGGAGTAAAAATAAGTCATGTAAAGAATGAAAATACACAGAGAGTCTGGATTATATATATTATTGTGTTTTCTTTGAATGTTTTGACTGAGAAGGAGCTAAGTAACCAACATATATACTTTAAAGGTATTTTGTCTTCAAAATATGAATCTAAGGATATGTTGCTTTGGAAAAGAGGTTCTTCTTTGGCTTCCACAGAAAATGAGAATCTGTGAATTAACTCCAGACTAATGTGGTTTAATGGAACAAGACTTTCCAAAAGGTTGCTGTGAACACCCCCAAAAATACTTTTCCCAATAAACAGCAGGAAGTAGTTTAGAGAGAACTATGCCCAAATTCCCTAAATGATTGTTTATGTTTATTTATATTTAAAGGGGGATATGTTATAGAGATTTGCATTGGTATGGATCTTGGTTTACTGATACAAATTTAAGGTTAATTTTGTTATACTGTGAATATGTATTTTTGCTCTTGACTAAGATATTATGTTTGTGTAGCTCATTTAAAAATGTAATATATAATTAAGAAATATAGGTTAATAGATAATCATCTGTAATAGTCAAACTTGTAGTCATGTTAGTTAGGTATTCTAGATATATAGAGATATATTTCAGTAAGATGAATATTCTTTCAGTCTTTCAGAGATCTTCAGAATATGGCATTTAAAATGTTTTAAGAAGTTAGGACTTTTCATGACATGAGACACATCTGCAGCACCAATTACTTCAAGAGGAAGATGGGCATCAAAGAGACTCCTTATGGAGTTCGCTAGCCATTTCAGCAAGAAACTGCTCTTGCCTGGACTTCTTGATGGTGTGCTGTGTGAACTGGACATGGAGAGAAATGACTGCTGGATTTGCCTAAAGGTGAGACTGTCTTTTAGGGTTCCTGCTTTGTCAAAGAGTCTTGTAGACATTATGCAGGACACAGAAAAAAGTGACTGACAAACTGCTAATATAGGCCGAACTGTCTTTGAAATTTCCTGCTTTGTGGAATACATAGTATCTGCCAGATACTATGGGCCAGAAGGCTGAAGATGGATACCCACAATGGTACAGAAGACCTTTGGGTGACTGTCCAGACAGTGAGATATCTCTGTCAATTCTAAAGTTTCTTACAATGCAATTCCTGTTTATTTGGGTAATAGCATATCCTTCTGGAGTCTTTGATGGAGTTGAAGAAAATGTAGTTATAATTATAGTTTTCCATAGTTATTATAAAGGATAAAATATATATAAATATTGTAACTGTAATAATTGCTCGATGCCTGTTTTGTTATAATGTAATTTTTACTATGTTTAAGTTAAAACCTTTCTTTTTATATTTAGCAGAAAAGGGGAAGTGATGTGGGATTCCCCTCTGTATGCTGTGAATACCATTGGCTAATAAAGAAACTGCTTTGAGCCTATAGCAGAGCAGGATAGTACAGAGCAATGTGGGAAAAACTAAACTAAACTGAATGCTGGGAGAAGGGAGGTGGAGTTTGGAGAAAAGCCATGGAGCTGCCACCAGAGACAGACATACTGGAAACTTGAGTAGAACTCCCTTTTCAACACATGGATTAAGGCAATGGGAGAAACAGTACCACATATTAAATGCATATACCACCTTCTGGATAATCTACCCCAACTCTCTATGATGTTGTCACCTAATTGGTATCAGAACTGTGTCTTCAAAAGGTCATTCTATCTATCTTTCTATTAGGGTAGCTGCTTCTTGATGGAGGGAAACATGGTAAGACCAGGGAATTCCATGATCATGGACCTAGTGTCATACTTCTCTGGCTGTGAAGTGAATTTCTTGATTAGAAGTAGTACTGTGTAGAATAACATGACAATTAATAGGCATTCTGTAAATCCACAGATTGTGGACTTACATATAGGACTTAAATATAGGAAAGGCATATCCATAACCAGAATAAATGTCTACTCCAGTAAGAACAAAGTGCTGACTTTTTCATGGAGGAAGTGGTCCAATGTAGTGAATCTGCAACAAGGTCATTGGCTGGTGTCATATCTGGGGCTCAGTATTGGCCTCTGCTGTTGGCAGATCTGTAACTCAGCAACAACTGTAACTAGGTAAACCTTGGTGCATTGCAGTTTATGTTGTTGTGCACATGCTTTATGTTATTGAGTAACCTTATCACTGCCACCCTGGCAACTTTGTTCATGACCCATTCATTGGCCAATGAAAGGGATATGCAAAGAAGCAGACAGACCACAGAATAGTTCATCCTATCTACTTGATTACCAAACTCCTCTTCAGCTGAAGTCACCTTTTGATGAGCATTTACATGGAATACAAGTATTTCAACATACTTTGTCCGAGATCTGTCAAAACTTCTTTCCCAGATGTCTTCCTCACAAATTATCCAATTTGCGCTCTTTCCAAGTCTCTGACCATCCAGGCAGTCCATTGGCAAAGCCATGAATCAATTAATGAACAATCACACATAAGGTCCTTTTTCCTTCCAAAAGAAATGAATGACCATGTGTATCCCCTGAAAGTCTGTCCATTGTGAAGATTTCCCTTTCCAAGTGTCTTTCAAAGTTGTCCCAGAAAGGGGTTATAAAGCTGTCCACTTCTGGATGGTGCCTGCATAACATACAGAACCATCAGTAATCTTGGCCCTATTCTTCTCTTTCTCAGTCAACCATAGAGCTATAGGTACATTCTTGGCAGAAGAAGGCATTATAACAGGAGTAGAAACCACAGGCATTTGGGTAACTTCTTCAGGACTTGCTCAGGCCCAATCACATATATCTGAAATAAATAACTTAAATTTGATAATGGATTGTTGCTATGCATATACTACTTTATGACTTGGTAGATCATATAAAATCTAGGTCCTCATGGGAAGCTGAGTGGTCCATTGTCAAATGTTCAGTTTCCACTAAGACACAATAGCAGGCCAAGAGCTATCTCTCTAAAGAATAGTTATCTGAAAATGATGATTGCACTTTGCTCTAAAATCCCAAAGGTCTCTTTTGTGATTAACCTATAGGGTCCTGCCAAAGACTTCAAATACCATCTCTATCTGCCACTGACACTTCAAGTATGATCAGGCCTGTTGGAACATATAGTCAAAGTGGTAGAGCAGCCAGGACCTGTTGAAGAGCCTTCTTCTGTTCCAGGACCCACACAAAGGTAACAGCTTTCTGAGACACTTGATACATGGGCCAAGGAAACATCCAAGTAAAGAATTTGCTGTAGCTAGAATCCTAATAAGCCCACTAGATAAATGTACTGCTTTTTAATTGGTGGGAGGGGTCAGATGCAGTAATTTATCCTTTACCTTAGAATACCTTAGATTGAGTTACCTTTACCCACATTACTGGACTCCTAAGAGTAGAAGGCCCTTGAATTTTGGTTGGACTTATTTCCCATGTGTATTATGTTTTACCAAAAAGGTCAAAGGTGTTGCCTCCTACTCAATGGTCCAATCAGCATAGTGTCATCAATATAGTGGATCAAAGTGATATTTTGTGGAAGAGACAAATGATCAAGATCCCTTTGATCTAAGTTACAACACAGGGCTACAGAGTTAATATACCCTTGATGCAAAACTGTAAAGGTATATGGCAGTCCCTGCTAAGTGTGATGTAGAAGGGTCTTCTATCTATCTGCGGCTTTCATTGGTTAATTAATAAAGAAAACTGCTTGGTCTGATAGGTCAGAACAT